>JAQGBJ010000072.1:0-73683 GCA_034698345.1 Sphaeridia pumilis
ATTTATTCTGTTTGTTTTCTCCAGATTACTTTGTGCACCGTTGGTTACGGCGATATCGCCCCGACCACATGGATGGGAAAACTAATTGCATCTTTTTGTGCCCTCATGGGTATTTCTTTCTTCGCGCTTCCTGCCGTAAGTTCTCCATACTTTATATTCTCATATCCACACTTTCACATCGTCTTTTCACAACGGTCGTGGCAAAACCCGATTTCATCGAATCTCCTTGATTATACCTGTGGCTTTAAATTATTAAAGCTGTTCTTTGTTTGCGAGTTATCATAGTATAGATGTAATCTCTTTATGTCATACATCCGGAAAAAGAAACTCTCATCCTCGACTCTTAGATTCTGCTAAACTTGTACAAGTAAATATCTCATGAAAAATCTGGCAACTATTACCTGTCTATAAGTAGGGACTAGCTAGTGGTAGTCTTCCTGGCATGGTAAAGTTTGTGACTCATGGATAACAGAGCTTTTTCGATTTTCCGTCACTGACTGACTGAGCTAGCAAAAATGAGAAGGTAAGATGATACCGGCAAATGAAATGTTAGCTTTTAGAAAACAAGCTAGTTTCAGTAAATAATTCCTTTTGGCGAAGGAACACAACGACAACGACTGTAAGAATGAAAGGTATGCTCTGAGGTAGTGAAAAGAGTAAATATTTTAGTACGGGCATTTCTCAATTACTGCTTACTTTTATTTTAATGACCAGCATTGATACGCTTCATGAAGCAGCTTTTTCCCGCTCCTTTACCAACTGTTTCAAGCAAATTTGCAGGCGTAAGCTGTTAAAGTCACGACTATTGTGACTGTAAACGCAATTTTCTTTCTGTTCTCTCAGTCAAGCTTAACAGAAGTATCTTTTTCACGACCATAATAAAACTAGCAAGAACAGAAGCTCCGGCTCATCTCGGGGAAAGAGCAAAACTCTTCTTCATGCATAGCTTTCATCCATGAAATTTTGCCAACAGTAAAAGCTTACCCATGAAGAGGCTAATAACAGTATTAATATAAGACAATAATATGCTCATCCAGGACTAGCATAATCTGCACTTGTCCTTTAGAGTATTCGATCAAAATCCATGTTTATTTTACCTCAGCTGCCGTTTCAGCCCATTTAAAGAAAGGTGCATGCTCGTAAATGGCTATTCACCAAGTCCAGTAAGAGTTATCTCTACTGCTATGTTCCAGCGACACGATGCCTAGATATTGCATTGGCATTTGGGGAAAGTATGAAACGAGGCGCAATTTTCGCACTTGACTGGTTATGCGATTTGCTGGATTGCCCAGAGAAAATATAAATACTGACAGTGTCATCTTTATCGGAAGCCAACCGGAAAAGCAGCAATAACAGCATCCACAGAGCTTCTTCTCCAGTTATTGCCCTACTTCTTAACATGCCGACGACAGAATAGATGTACTCCAATAGGATGTACAGACATTTCGCACTTTTTTCAAGTCAGGCGATGTGAAAAGTGGACAGAAGAGGAAACGATTTATCATCCCCGATTATGGGCTAATCTAGTTCAGCAGAGTGTGGGATTTCTTATCTGTTTACCGACCCGGAAAATATGGTTTGGACACCGAATCTCAAGCTGCTTCGGAATATTTGCTACAGCATATCTTTTCATCCTTATAGAGCCACACCGTTTAAGTCCTGTAAATGTTTTTACTGTTAAACCTCAACACAAATTCCCGAGATTCACATAAAATTGACTTGTAACTTTAGACATCACAAACGTCACTTTGACAGATTCGTATTTCGCTTGGCATGTTGATTTGCAAAATGGCTTTTACGAAACGTATACTGATTCTTTATTCGTGTAGGGCATCTTGGGATCTGGCTTCGCCCTCAAAGTTCAGCAGCAGCAAAGACAAAAGCACATGATCCGACGAAGACAGCCCGCAGCCACTTTGATCCAGTGTCTTTGGCGGTGCTACGCAGCTGATGAAAATTCATGCTCTGTGGCCACATGGAAAATTCATTACACACCGCTGCCTTCACCTCCAGTGTAAGCCCAAGTTTTGCTAACTTGTATATATGTGACAGAATAAATTCGAAATAAAACCACGCTCCTCACTAAATTCTATGCGATGTCGGTAAATTCAGCACTCTTCATTGATACAGATCTTTACATTCCGTCTAGCAGAATACTACCATATCAAAAGGGTGAAATAACTGAGTCAAGTTAAAGCACGTTTGTTATTAACAAGGTACTAATGGACTCAAAAATTCGTTTCGTTGCCCTTCTAGTGCTTGGCAGAACACTTTTATGGAGAGTGTTTTTTTCTCGAAGTATCTTAAGAATGAGAGATTGGAAACGTAACCCATAGATTTGGAAAGCGCATTGAATAATTTTTCGTGTTTTTTATCTGCAGAATATTTCAACGTAGTCAAGAATGCACATGTAGGTTACTCATTGATTATAAGAGCAGCAGCAGATAAAATTGACACGCGTATTATTATTTCTGAGTTTTTTTGTTATAAAGAAAGCGACTGACTGGGAGAGTAAACAAGATGAAAGAAAGTTATACTTATTTCCGTGTGTCAAATTCAGTCTCTCCGTGTTCTTCAATCCAGTGGCAAGAGGTTTTTTCAGGTAGATTGACAATTTTCCCCACTACGCGTAGGATTTTGCTGTTTAGGGCCTGGAGAGGCTCCTATAGAGCTGGCGAGCAGAGCGGCAATGTAAATAGTTGAAAAGACGAGAACAAAGTGTAGCTGCATTTTTAATGGGTAAAAGCTGGAATTGAACTTATGATAAATATTTTATAGCTTCAAGCACAATGCGTCATTTGTAATGACAAGATGGCCTACGATAAGAAGACACAAATCGCTCCGGCCTCCCTCGCCTTCGCCTTCCCTCCAAGCTCGGGACAGTAATAAAGGAGAAATGGGATTTGGCAACATCGGTGGGTCAAGCATGGGAATTCAAACTGCGGGAACAACGCCCAGATTACAAACTAGCACCAGCCAAGACAGTGTCGGACGTGAAGAAAATTCTCTCCATGACCTTTGCGCCGACGATGAAGACGGCATGCCAAGGTGGCAACAACTCACGCCTACTCATAAGGCGGCAATCAGAGCAATACGTAAAGTAAGTCATTTTATACACATATTTCCACCTAAAACCAATTCAACCACTATCACTTCGGTTATTGCCGTTTTCAATCTCGTAGGCAGGTCAATTATATATAGTATCACAGCCCGACAAAGAAATCCACAAACCGAAGGTGGCTGGTTCTGATTGATTTTTTATACTGGCAGCTGTTCCCAGTGGACCAGAAGTAAAGTTAGTTAGGTAATCGAGTCGCACGGCTAGAACAAAAAACCTTTATTTTGTCACGACAGTTGACATATTTGTTCTATGGTAACTGCTCTGTTCTGTGTACCGTTGACGAAATGCCGCTGGAGCTTTACTATCGCAACGTAATTTAAGGTACAGTGGCAGGCGTTTTCAGGAAAGAAGCTGAAGATGATGAATGACTTCAAACGCTTTCATGATGTTTCTCTCGGCCGACTCAATTTATTACAGCATTATATTTACTGATAGTTATTAGGGATATGGCAGACAGTTTTTACAAGTTTTCTCCTGGGTATTGATGATATAATTTGCTCTATTTGTGGAATAATTTTCGTAGCTGAAGTATCTAGTTGCACGGAGGAAATTCCGAGAGGCACTGAAACCCTATGATGTAAAAGATGTGATAGAACAATATTCTGCTGGCCATGTGGATCTCATTGGACGCGTCAAAAGTCTTCAGCAAAGGTAATTAACTTTCAAAAATTTATCCATCTCCAGTAGAACATTACATAAAATCGAATATTTCCATCAGACTCGACCAAATCCTTGGACGCCAAGGATCCAAAGCCAGAGATGTTTATGATTCCAAAATATGCCTTGCAGCTAGAGTTGTCAAGGTAGAAAGACAGGTAAGACAAGCATTTTTCATGTAACGCTGATAATTTTGTACTTTATGCACATGACCTGAAAATCTAGCGACGTGAAAGTGAACGGGTTGTTATTCGACCGATCTTCAGATTTTTAACCGCGCCGTGAAAGCATGAACGAGATCTATCTGGCTCTTTCATACTTTTGAAAATCTTTTGAAGAAGATTTGCTGAAAGCAGATTTCTTTGTTCTCTGCCACGCGCGAAAATTTCATTGGAAGGAGAAAAGTAAATTGGTTGTTTTCTTTCGGAACTCTTCTGATCTGAGCTTTTTGCCTTAAACAGCAATATTCGACACAGTCTTGTATAATACTTTTTGCCCCAAAGGAAAAGCAGCAAAATAGAAACCTGTTTTGCACATCCCTCGGAGTCAATAGTGTAGGGAACAGGAACAAGACAGAACCATCAAAATAAACTTTCTCTATTCAAGCTTTGCATATGCTTGCTTAACCGCAGTGCGTCTCCACAATAGCTTGAATCCTTCAGTCCCTTGGTGTTCATATTGTTTTTGTTTACCAAGGGGATTGATAAAGGCTTTTCACTAAATCGTGCCAGTACCTTCATCTACCTCCCGACAGTATATAGTTATAGTCCTCAGTTTCCGAAACTTTACGACTTCCAGGTGACTTTGCAATTTGCAAAGTCTTCACCAAGCTGGATAAACCATTGTAGAAACGTTTACACTTCACTCACACGAGGTTAAGGTAAAACATAGTCAGACTTGCGAAAGTCAGTTACGACCGATTCCCATAATTATACGGATGCCATCCAATCAATACAGTACAATGCGAGGAATGAAACAAAATGTCACGTTATGACTACATAACCAGGTGAGGTGAGCTCGAGAAAAATTTGTCAACAGTAAATCCAGGTGAAAATGCTGTCATAATATGTGCATGACGCATCAGTGGGTGGGAATTGTAAACATGAGCGAGCCATCATAGCGACAGCGCTTTTGTCATTGTTTGTGCTACTGTCTAACATTTTCACGTTTCTCTTTCCCGCGCAGGTTGAGGACATTGAATCGAAACTGGAGCAACTTTTAGACCTATATGTGGAAGACAGGAAAAGGCTTCTGAATTACTTTCCCCCGCTGCCTAACACAACGGCGTCAGCGTCACCTCCTGAAAACGATCCATCCGCAGGAGAAGGTAATCACAATCAAAATCGGCCAAGACCAATTCTGGTGGGGAAGGTACGTGTGAATTGACCCCAAATATTTGTGCCATTCATTGCTCATTGCTCTAGAAAACTCATTTCTAACGTCGCACTTTGTAACCAAGCAGAACAGTGATCCAGGAGGTCTTCTGCCAGTGAATATCGCATCGCCATATCAGAGAAGAGACCGTGTTGTTAGGAAGTCAACTCCAGGAAGTTCTACTTCTGCAACCCGTAAACGCGTTACCTTAAGGTACATTGTGGTATTTCAAATGATCATTTGTCATTGAACTTCCATAGCATAATCATCCTGATTCGGATCAGTTTCGACAGAACTTGATAAGTGTCCTTCACCAAATACATACTCATTAATTGACTAAAGTTGTGATTGATATGCTTGTGCACATAAAAAATTTAAAACGTATAACTTTCACGTTCCAGCTCAATTCCGTCAAAGGACCAGGAACAGGGTGATTCCAAAGGAGAAGCTGAAGTGGGTAGCAGTGGGAGTGGTGAAGATGGAACACCTGGTGGCAGTGCCGAAGACAGCGTTGGAGCGAGTCGAGATTTTTTCGATAATAACGCTTTGCGTCCTCCTGATACGGCCGATTCAGTATTTTTAGGAAACGAGAAGTCTTCTGGAACAACCGGACCCAACGGCTTATTTGATGTTTCCTTGATTGCACCCCGTGATCCAGAATTTGGTGACGTTCATTGACGACCAAGCAGCTCTAATGCGTCAATTGTTTATTGCCGTATTTCCTCCATCAAGACTTTGATGTAATTTATTGCCAGCGCCGACGTGATTCATATATGAAAGAAGCCTTTTATCTCTACAAATATCGTGTATATTCAGATTCTAAAGAACGGCCTTGCTTTCCTCTTAATGTGTATAAGTTTTCTCATATGTCCTGCGGTAGACGCATGCACAAGGCGCTAGACTTTTTACCATTTAACTGAACTTTGTTATAGTTATGGCGTACCGCATTTTGAATCTCCAGTTTTACACGAGTACCGGAAAGCATGGGGAGGCGCGCCCGAAGTACACCAATTCAGGAAAACCAGGCCAAATGAAGTGAGAATTTTCGATGTACTCAATCCTCTTGGCAATTTTCACACGCCCTATTCATGTGTAGATTTTCTCTTTTGTGAGGAACATTGGTAAAATTCTAGAAATTCTAGATCTATCCAGCGAAACAAATTAAGACGACAAATATAAATGTATGGTGCTATATATGAATCATATAATATGATGTAAGGCCCTTGGGGAAACAAAGAATCTTTCGATTTGGTGGTTATTATGTACTCTATTCACATTTAATATATCAAATTATGTATTTCTCGATTATGGGAGTATGTAGACGTAAGTTACCGGGTAAGAAAGTATTTGTGCGTTGAAACCCACAAAGTTGGTTGCAACATGATGATCAATTGCTGTGCTCGACCAAATTTGTACGTGTAACGATTCATCATTCCTCTACTCTTACATGTATGCCATAACATAAAACGTAAGAAGTCATAGTCATAACGCATGCTTTCATGTGTAGTGTGTGAACATTCAAAAGAAATGATGACGGATGCTTATATGCTTGAAGTTGTGGCACTCACACTGGTGAAAGTACAGAATGGAATAAGAAATTACATCCGTCTTCCTCCTTCAATGTTCAAATGTAGAAATCCAACACATCACGTTAGAATCGGAAGATGGCTTTGAATTACATGCTTAATTCCGCCATTATGGTTCGTACGGTGGTTTTCCACATTTAATTTATCGCTCAAATTAAATCAATCTTGGCACATCATTGCACCAATTGCCGTCGCTAACGTCTTAGTCTTCAGTACCTTTTCCGAATCCAGATTAATTTAAGTAGGCATGGAGGAAGAGTTCTGAATTGTGCAAGAAGTAATTCAATCTGATGGGATACTTTTATAATCCTTATAGAGTTGCCGCACTATTAGGCTTGCTTCCAGACGAATTATTTCCAGAGATTTACAGCTCGTGTTGGCAACCAACTTAGTCCAGTAATTTTGCAAAATAAGATGCTGCCTCAACACATTTGTATCGCGCGTAGCTACTTCGATCATGCTTATATTCTTATACACTTGTTCCATCTTCTTGTTCAAGATATATATGTAAGTTATTATAATGTCCTGGCAAAAGATTTTCAGTATGGGAACAAGGTGATTATAGATTTCACCTCATACAACAACTAATTACACATTATCGATTTCCTTTATACTTATCGGGCCGGTTCTCCCGGTGTGCAACAACTTCAGGAAGTTAAAAATGTCGTTGTTTCTTTGGGCTAAATAAACGATGAAAACATAAACATGTTATAGTAGTTTGTACAGCTGCCAATAGGTGGCGCTATATGTCCAACCAAAATTGTTCTGAATTGAGCAAGTTGCAGTTTAAATTTTGAGTCTTTTGCATTAATCACTTATTACTGGGACCCTTTCAGCCAAGAATTGTGACGTTGCATCATAAATGGAATGCCTCAAGTGAACTAACCAAAATTTGACTTGATGCTTCAATGCTCGTAGTCGCAAGACATCTTTAACATCCAATGCAATTTATTTGAAATATCGTCTGGTCTGGTCCGGACAAACCTTCTTCTTCACTGCTGTATGTTCCGTACTACTGAGCAATGGCCCGAAGTGAATGTAGAGAGACCACACCTGTAAATTGCCGAGAGTTAGATTTGAAGCATGAGCTCGATGGAGATGGAAGTCATAAGAGATTGATGTACACTGCCTTTATTCTAATAAATTGTGAACACCAAAGTTTTACTTGAAAGAGTAAAACTGCTCATGGAAACTTGTTGACCCATAAATAGTAAGGTCCGTTTAAGATGATATCAGCTTTTGATTTCGAAACCTTGGTCCTCGGTTATGCTTCTCAAGTAAGGTAGCATTAAAAAGTCCTCTTCTCAATATTTAACCAACAGACATTTGTAACTGATGGCTGCAGATCAGGCTCTTATGAACGACACTTGTTGATATCAACATGAAGCTAGTTTTAGAATAAACTACACGCATATACTTTTTGCTCGTTCATTATTCACAACCTCCATAGGTATACACAGATTCAAACCTTGCTAACCGAAACATAGCAGAAACCTTAGGAAAACTTTGTTGGTATATTAACAACTGTAAAGACGATTTTTTTTGAATATCTGGACGCTGTTCCTATTGCAATTGCAACTCTCTGTTCTCTTCTCCACACTCTTAACTTCCTATTCCTAAACTTTGTATTTCACATGCTCTAGATGGTTGGACATTCTATCTGCTGGTTCAGTCTCCAACATCGTGTCGTGTCAGTTCTCAGCTCTTATGCCACGTAACATCTTGGCACCAGAACTGCAATATGTACCAAATACGTACACAAGTTTGTATTGTTATTTTGCGTTAAAACCCGCACTCAACTGTTGTAAGGACTAAGGACCTCATTATTTGCGAGTCTAAATAATCTCAAACCATGCCAATGTTTGCTTTCTTGACCTTGTCGTTAACGTTATGTAACCATCTGACTTGACATGACAGCGGCACAGTAGCATCTTCTTTACGAACTGTATCATAGAAAGTGTCAATTTCCTCCATTGCCCTTGTTTTTTCATACAGCCGGCATTTGTATATCTATTCTACTATAAGGAGCATCGAGTTTAGAGGAACATTTTCGCAAAAATATGGTTTGGCCAATATAAATCCAGTTTCTAAGCTATAAGATTATCTATTTCAACATGTTAAGTTCCTTATAGCTTTGTTTGTTTCCGTAATGAAGTGGAAGAAAAGAACACGCTGCTTTAGCAATCGCAGCCTTAGCTTTACTTAATTAGCCATGCGTCGTTCACATTCAAGTTCAAACTTCTGCAACAAGCGTATGAATATCCATCATGTTGCTACAATGCTAACATTTTCTACACACCACTTGTTATAAATTTTAGTGCAAACGACCTTTCATTCGAATCATCTGTACATTGTAAATTTTAAATACTGAATTAATTACATTAGCATGGTAACTTAGCCCAATTGTCAATAATGCATGAGGGATATCAGGGAAGATTTTAAATCTGCCAAGTAAAGAGTTCTGACGTTCACCGTAGTCAAGTTTCGTGCATGCCGTACACAGAAAGCTTATAGTTCAGCGTCAAAAGCCTACAGCGGCAGCTAAAAGAAGAAACAACATACAGTATAAACTGCTCATTGTTTGTCCATGCAAACAGACAGCGTCTGTCCTTGACTGCTGGATCGGGGTCGCAGATTTAAAATACAGTCGATAGAATCAAAACGCAAGGCTGTGCGATTGGGATTGGAAAACGATAGAAATTGCAAATGTTTTGAAAGAGACAGCTTGAGCATAAGGTCTTACCCTTTTTAGGTGCCGGTCTCATATACTATTCTTGACCTGTTTTGTATATACAAGGAAACAATTGACTACCAGAAACATCTGACGTGGCAATTCTCGTATTTGATTTCATGAAAATGTCTTCATTTTTTCATGTGAATGAAAGAAGCTAACGACTATCACCTCGCGTATGATATTTTACGTTTATCTGTCATTTCTCTTGCTATTTCTAGACGTAGTTTCAACTATGAGCCATTGGAACCTTGACAATTAACAAACAATCACTTAACTGCACTATCCAAGACCGTGAATTATAAGTTTCAATCGTCAATGTGAATTTCAGTACTCATTCTTTGTAACATAACATAGATGACGTAAATACGGAACACAGCAATTCACAAAGCCTTTCTAACGGACAGAAAAACTATAAAATGTGACAATCACTTTTCTCCCTTCTTTCGCACGAATCAAGCTTTTAGCTCGCCTTGATTCATTAAAATGGGTTTTGTGTAGCAGTAATATATTCAGTTTTAGCTTCATTGCACTTCCGAAAATGCACGCAAACTTCAGGCACGACTTGCAGCTCCAATGACGAATATAGAGTTGTAAAGAAAGTGAAAAGTACTTGAATTTTCCGTAGGAGACACGGATAAAGCAAAGTAACTTGAGCTGCACTAAATACCTACCAATGGCATGCTAATGTTGGCGGATCGCGTGAGTGGGATTGAAATTGCGTTTCCGAATTTTGGTTTCTGCACGAAAGTAACCGAGTGGAGTGGGGACCATTCTTCACTCATTCGAATATTCGAAAGAACATTTCCGCAAACTTTCATTTACCCATAAGGAATTTCCAGTAATGAGTTCATGGGGATCGTTCTATTTCGCCATCATTCGTGTTAATAAAATACATAAAGTTCTCACGACTCTTTATACATATCGTCTTGCCGAATGCCACCACTTTCCAAAAAACATAAGGTTGATAGTGACTGGCAGTAATTGAATTGAATTTCATAAATCTAAAAGCAGCTAGATAGATGTGCCTTTGGAGCCTTTAGACCAGCGACCAGCAATAAAATCCGTTTGCTAAAAGAAGTTGACTCCTACCAACAGTATTGCATACTCACGAATTGATTTCGACCTTTCAATTCTGGAAACTGTGATCTCATCAAAGTCTTTGAAGCACGTTCCATACATGTTTTAATTACAGCTTCTAGGCAGTGTTTGAACAATAAGTTTTTCCCTTTACTTATCCATGACAAAGTGGCATTTATATGTCTAGGTCTTTATCTTTGTGAAACTTTCCAAGGAGGTTCCCACAAAATTCGCAAAGTTTGTAATGTTTAAAGTTCGCAGTGACGTAAAATAAATAATACAGTTGCTATCTTTAAATTTTTCGGACCATCAACATTTCAGCCCATATGAATGTTCATATATGCCGATTCAGTTCCCGTAAAAGGAAAATCTTTCGTTATTTGACTGCTCCTACTGGTTTACATCCAATAAGAGTCTGTTCGATAACAAAGAACACAAATACAGGGAATGCAATAATAATTTAGCAGAGTCACGTTGTCTGGCATCATCGAAATTGATCGCGTGGTCGCTGAGGTGTGAATTCGGGGTTAATTGACAAAGTTAATAGTTGCCTCGGGTTTTGGTCTTCAGCCCACTTTGTTGAATCAGTTTAACAATATTGTAAAGAAGATTCAGAGATAGAACAATATTCGCAAATGCGTCAGTTCTAGAAGGTTAACATTAGATTTGCTTTGGAGCGTTGAAATATTCTAGAGAAAATGTGGGGAAAAGTGTTCGTATATTGTGTTTCACGAGTTGGCTGGCTCATCTCGTCGCAGGATGGGTATGCAGGATCCGAAGCATATTGCGTGGTATGAGGTAAGGAGAATACAGTGCTATCAAGATCGCATCCCTCGTTCGCGGTGGTGGTCGAATACAGCGTGTATACTTGGCGCTTCGTTCGTGCAACGCCTAAAGTTTCTGTTGTTGTTGTGGTTGTGTCTGGTATAAATCCCACAACATGTTGATCCTCGCCTCATTCTTGAAGTAACAATTGTCGGACGAGGTTGTGGCTGACATTTCCGAAAGAACCTTCCATTATCATTCTTCCAGTGAGCGAAGGCTTGAGCAAAGTCATCAACATGGGTCAAAAGGTCGAAGATATTGTTGGTCTCTCGGAACTCAAGGAAAGCCGTGCTCCATTGTTGAGGGCGCTTGTGGCTGAATTCATTGGAACCCTTTTCTTGGTCTTCATGGGTTGCGGAGCTGCCGTTACTGGATCAAGGTCCCTCGACAAGGGCGGTCCTTTGGACAGCGCTTTCATCACCCAAGTAGCTCTTACTTTCGGACTCGTCGTTGCTGCCATGGCCCAGGTAAGTAGAACACTTGTTGCACTACTACCGAATAACTCTGGTAACTGTAGCTCTCTTTTTATCGCGATTATATTTATCACCCGGACTCGAGCTGAAAAGTCAAAAGTATAAATGAATCGTAAGATCTATAAGTTAATGGGAAAGTTTTCGGCATGAATCTTTCGAGAAGCTATTTGTCCCGCCTTCACTGAACAAGACATGTTTGAAGTCAAGCGTTGAGTCAACGTTTCAAAGTGTAAGTCTGAAAGAGAAATTTTGGCAACTTGTGAGAAAATTTAGGCCGGATACCCGTAGGTTTGTATTGGTGCGGAGGAAGCGACCGGAATTTGAACACATATTTTCTGTTTTGCATTAATTTTTTGTCAGATTCTGTACTTTTCTTCCTTCATAGGTTCACATCACGAAATTAGCTTTTTGTTTTATGAGCGTTGGTCTTTTCCGCGTCAGACTTGCACTCATGCACATTCCGCCCGCCGCCTAAGCATGTCTCCCAAAATCACTTTTTATTGTCATTAATCCATGTTATGTCTTTCGCCAATGAATATTAGGCAAGAGAAAATTTGTATTTACGATCGGAATATAGCAGCGTCGGGCATTAATATTCTTGTTTCCACGTATATTTCGATTTTCCGAACCTAAGGCGAAAGTTACTGCTACATGGCGTGCTGGAAAGCCATACGTAAAAACCTTGCCACACTTAGAAACTACATTTAAGCAATATACGATTTCAGTTAGCAAAAGTCATTTCTGTAGGCGGTGGCTATATGGCCTGCCCATATAAACAAGGTCATTTTATAGCTTCATGGAAGAATTTTGTTCTCATTGAAAATCAAAGGGCTGGAAGATGGATAATTTTAGTCCTCAATGACTCTTAAGTAGGTTGAAGTAAACAGATGAGACATCCTTGGGTAATTAATTTGCATGCACAAAAAATTGAGCAGGTTAGGGTCAAAACATTATAGTGAAACGTAGAGTGAAAGACGTCAGTGAGAATATGAAGCCAGTAGCAAGCATTCAAACATTTGTATAATTTCTACCGCCGAGGTTATGAGTTTAACTACTGAAGCTAACATTATTTGTTTGCTGTTTTCTGATCTGAAGCTCTGTCAAGTTATGCTGCGATATTATAAGAGAAAATACGAATGCCCTTCTATCCTCTATTAATAGCAACTTTCAGTGAATAATTGCATCTTTTTGTGCGGCAAAGATTACAACAGGTTGCAAATTTATGCGGTTTATATAATACGAAACGCGTGTACTTCAAACCATTATTCTTCTTTTACAGTTTTGCAAAGTTCATTCCCGTCTATCAAACGGAAGAGAAACTTTTTTTGACACTTTGCAGCCGATAGAGTCAAATCATCGTCAACTATAGTGACTGTCTCATCCTTTGATAGTGAGTAGATCATCATGTTTCATCGTATCGAGAAAACACAACTGCGCCTGCTGTCAAATACATATTTTGTTCCCGAGATGTATGTGAGTATGTATGTAGCTCCTCTGGAGTTTGTGACATACTCAAAGAACTGCATTAAATTATGAAGCTTTTTAAATGCTCGCTCACTGTTAACAAGATGGAGAAGCCAAAGTTGGGAAATATTGTGTTCAAGTTCCCGAGCCTGGATTCCCTACTGCTTGTAAATTGCTTGATAAGCAAAGGCACTTAAATAAATCTTGGGCACTTGGACAACATTTTCACATTCTGGTCTCCCAAGGGGTTAGTGCATACAACACTGAATCAGATACTTGAAGTAATCAAAGGGAATCAAAGCATTTCATTCCCCTCCGTTTATATCAGCGCTGAAAGGGAAGTAGACAGAAAAGGTTTTTTGTTGGTTGTTGAATGGCACTCACAAGTTACAAAACGCCTTGTGGCCATGCTCATTTGCCCGGTATGTCAGGTGCAGTCTTCGTATCTTTGTCAACCGCTTCAGTTCCGATACGAGCAGTTAATGTACAGGAACAACGTAAAGTGGAACTGAAACGCTCTGGGGAAACGACCAATTTGTAAACGCTCTTCATGTGTTTGCGACATGACAATTGAGAGAGATTCGCTCAAACTGAATTCTGTCAGGAATTTTTCTACCAGATGCTTTAATCCTGACAAAAGTTACTAAACTTTTCAAGGTCTGGTTCGTATACACTCTATGGTATTTCCGGGTACAAAAAAACCTAGGAGCTATTTTTATTCGCGCGGGCAATCTGAAAGCACACTGGTAATACACAAGCAGCCCTTTCAGTAAAAACTTCATTGATATACTCAAACTTAATTAGACCGAGAGTAAATTAACAGGCCATCTTCTTCTTGTCAGTAGCTTGAAGGAGGAGACAAGAAGTGAGCTGACTGAGCAGGATTTGATTATACTACGATAGTAATGGATAATGGAGTTGGATTTCGGAAAAGAAACGTTCAAGTGTGAATTCTGTGGTTACTCTCGTTGCTGGAGTGCTTCTCCTGTTACAAAATCTGGTATCAGTTTCATTAATTCTTGTGGCGGCTCACAATTGTGATCCCTGGACCATGAAAATGAAGCAGCGAATGGAGATAATTAACGCACGGCGGATGTTCTGGAGGTGGGAACGGGTTGATGCTTTTTTCGAAACGTAGCCATTATCTTCAATTTCGCTTTTCTCATGCCTAGTTTCCGTTAGAATGCTGACGAATAAAATCTCGAACAGGTTTTTCTCTACGTGCGTCTCCAGTCAGGAGAAGCGTAGATATCTTCTGGAGTCGTGAAAATGGCCCATGTTATGTTCTACATCAGTCAGCCTGCTCACTCAATTGAATCCCTCTCAGGAAAACATTGTTCGGTATCAGCGTGAAGTGTAAAAGCATCCTGGGGCGAAGGTGTGCTAGCTTTTTATCTTGAATTCCTTCCTTGAGATGTAGATTCAAACACGGCCATGGAACTTCTAAAATATTTCGGTCAGTGTAGCTGCCTCCATGAATACCACTGATGATGATATACAAAAGTCAAGAGTCGCCAATGCAAGAAGATTCATTACACCACATTACATGTAGCTAAAGTCCTGCAGTCTGGTATTCTGATCCAGCCACGGCTCAACTGGAAAATCGTGTTCGTTATCATATATGCCGTTACGGGTTTACGGTTGATGAGATGTGCGTTAGCACTACACAAAGGTGTGTTTTTCATCATTAGCGCTTTTTCATACGCACCTGTTAATAAGTTTTTAACAAGCAAATAAGCCGGGACCGCTTTTAAATGCCTTGTGGTTTTGGGAGGGCCTATGGGAAGAGTAAATTCAGAATACCCTTTCAACCATCATCCTACAACTTGTTGATTCAAAAATTATTAACCTTCTGGAGGCAGGGGAGGATATGCTTCTGGCCGACATCTGCAATCGCGCAGTCAAGAGCGTTTCAAAAAGATTTTACAAGTTCCTCTTTATAAGGCGAAGCGCTGCAAATAAAAGAATAATTTATGTTAATGCACAATAGCACCTGATTTAGAGTCTTGTTGTCGATGAGGATGAAAGTCTTTACTGAGCAGGCGGCTTAAAATACACACACTTGGCATGCAATTGTAACGAGAGTCATTGTTGTCGTATTTCATAATGCTTTTAATGGAAGTAAGAGGATCAACTCCAGAAGAGAAATAATCCGGATGCCAAACAAACCGTGACTCTAAATCAAATTGCAATCACGCAACAGATAATCTGTTTCAGTCCGGCAAACAGTAATGTTAAGCAGTTCTACGTGTGCTACTGGAAAAAAGATTTCAACTGTTCACAACTTGTGCGGCCAAGATGAAAAGATGGTAAACTGTCAATCCAGTTGATTCAAAAGCTGTGAACAACCTCGCAATTTCTGTGAGAGTTCTGGCTTTGACGGAGTCATTTTGTAAAGCCATAAAGTGGGCTAGTTTGTTTGTATACTTGTCTTGTAATTTACGATGTGCTTGGAACAACAAGTTATAACATTCATTTGTTAAGTAATTTACTACATATGTTGAACTCTCCATTACAAGATATGAATGGGCGGTTTACTAACATTTTACAAGCACCATCCCTTGACGTAATAACAATCTTGTTGTTAGGGAAAAGATCATTTCTTGCTGAAGCAGATGCCGAAATTGTTCATTTACACAGGTGGAAACATGTAATATCTTCTGCCGGCAAGGGGAAGGCAATAGCTGAAATAATATGTTCCAGTCTAATTGACATTTTGGCACGCGGAGACTGCTAATGCCGAATTGGCTGGATACCGAAGGTGGGCTTGTAAGTTGGAGTGTGCCAACGCCCAGAAGTGTAAGTACGCCGGGTTATTGTCACGGGCCAAGAACAAAGGTGAATTGTTCATACCTCCGTCTGTCTCATGAAGAGATCAATATGATTCTTCCCAGATATTCTCGCACAATCCAAGCTGACCATACCATACGCGACGTTTGATTAATTCAAATAAAAAATTTGCGCGGTCATAAGCGTGGGCAACAAATGTAATTGTTGAGCTGAGCTGATTGATGGCGATAGTTAGTGGAGAGCTGTTGAAGATTTTTGATTGCCGACACACTTGACAAAAGAACATGAAGCCGAAATTGCAGCCACATTGACGCCATTCATGCTTGAAGACATAATTACAGGGTGTTTAGCGTTCAAGCGTATAAGAGGTAATGTTTCATCTCGGCTAACTACAGTTAAGAACGGACGATAAAACAGATTGGCCGAAACGAGGAACTGTGGTCATTTCAGGGTCGACATTTTGATACCTTCGAATCGAAAACAAATGTATAGGCAGCGGAAGTTTACGAACAAATGTGGGGAACATGAAAATTGGAAGACACTCTTGTTTTGCTGTTTTGATGGACAACTCTGCAATGTTGACAACGTCACAAACCTAACTGAATCAACATAAAAAAGTAGGAAGTCGGTCGTCTAGAGAAAGGGTTTCAATGTCAAAGTCTGTGGGAAATTGAGTCACAGCAAGCTACCATTTATAACATAACCATAGGTTAGCGCGCCGCCTTGTCGCCTTTTGAATACTTCCCTGAGAATGCACTCCATGGGCAAGGGCAAGAAACTAATAAGCTGCTATAATACGATATTTATCGCATGATGCCGCCATAAATAAACTTCAAAAATCAAAAATTTCGAAACTGCAAGCATACAGTCTGTGAGGCTGACTGCCTGTGGGACACCAATAATGGTTTTCAAGCTCAAACCAAACCTTGATGGGCCATCGTCTTCGTGGTATAGTTTTTCATGTGGTCGACCCATACACTGCCACAGTTGCTTCATTTTACACATTGATTCTTCCCCGTACGTAAGCAAGCAACTGTTGATAACCACAACGAGCGTTGATTTCAATGGAAAAATGAAAATAGCTCGTTGTGAGTATGTATGACTATATGTCGTTTGATAAATGTTGATGGCCTCAAACTTTATATTTGACGCACACACCGGTCTTCCTTACACTGGGAATTTCCTCTCTTAATTCTGAGAAATTTTCCAAACCTCGCATCGCGAATAACAACAAGTTCCAGTTTTGCCAGTGAACTGGTATAACAACATATTACTCATCGTATCGAGCTGACTGTTTGATCAGTTTCGCAACTGCGTCATTACTTTCAGGCTGTCCATCCCTACAAAGTTGTACCTGACGCGAGGTCAGTCACGATACACGCAGGTGTGGGAACATTTTGAGGGAAGATCAGCAGCATATCTTGTGGCAGAAGCTAAATATGTGGTTTACAAATCAAAACAAACCGCTCAATGTGAGACATGTAATTTAACGCAACCTAAAACCTGCAATAATTGTGTGTAGGACACGGCTGAGCTTGACCTCAACGCGTTGATGGGAGAAATGAGGCTTAATTGCTACTTAGGGTAGCATACTTATTTCAGCGTTGTCAGAGATGGGAAGAGAAAACATGTTTCAACGTTATGTGAAATTAATAAGTGGCATAAATTATTTGAGCGTTTTCACCCAGCAGAAACGTGATCAAATTCGCAAAATGTAGGGAAATGGGTAAAAAAGGCGAAAATAAATGCATTCGTAGAAAATGACGTACAGCATTCTCAACACAGGAGTTCAGTTTTGAATCTGTATTCAGCGGTGTAGGCCAATGGTGCTAAAAGTTGTGGGAAAACTATTATTAATGACCAGGCTGTGTCTGTGGCAATGGGTGCCAGAAACACACTAGTGCAAATACAACGAATTTTACTTGCAATTTGCACGATTCGGTCTGTTCCTCTTTCATTTTTGGGCTTTTAAATGAAACCCAAAATTTCGCGTATCACCTTACTGGTAATCTAATGATTTGCTTTCCATTCACCTTCCGGTGTTGTATCCTTTTACCTTACCTTAACTACAAATAAGATGATCGTTTTCTATATTGTTTTTTCATCTTGTTGAAAACATTACAATGTACGCACTTTGCTGTAAAAACCTCCCCCTGGTAAATGCTATTTTAAGCTACAGCCACAACTTTGTTATCAACACTTGAGATCGCTGCCGTAGCCTCTCCTTCATTAGAGTTCGTGGTCACGGCTAGAGAAATTATACGCTGAGTGGTGAATTACGAGCTTGATAAATAACCATCGAATTGGCACTGTCTCAGATCATGAGAGTAAACCACGAGTTACGAAGCGTGTAGGCGATTCGCAGACTGAGCAAGTGCCAGTCTTGACAGACGCTATCTAAAATCGTAAAATCAAGACAAAACTAATCGCTCGGCAATGCCGTCTCGAAAATATGTACCTGCGGTTCCGTAATGCACATCATCCGTTGCCAATTTGGACTTTTCCTTTCAGTCCCGTACATACTGAAAATTTTCAGGGTTCTTTGCGACTTTTAGCTAACAGGGCGTAAAGCTGTGCTTGTCAGTCATATTCTGCAATTAGTCTTCTTTCTATTTTTCGCCATTCATTTTTAGCACTGACTTAGACATGACAATTTTATACATTTCATGTCCTTCCATCAAACTTTGGTCAAAATCTTGCGTATCTCACCACATCCTCATGTCATGCAGATCATTCAGGATGGTTACGTCTCTTTGGGAAATGTGCTGCAATCAAGTGAAAGAGAAGGAACCAGGTGAGAGGTGAAATTCAAATGCAGCATTGCTAATAATGCTGTGCAGAACTACACACGCCGAATCTTACTATTAACCATCTTTCTGTCCCACACACAAAGGCGCGGGCAACAAACGAAGTTCAGCGCAGCAAGAGTACTTCATCATCTATAGTCATTTAACTTTTACATAGTCCAGTCAGCTTCGCAGCCCCATTTTTTCTCTTTGCGACGAATTATAATAAAGATTGCGAAAAAAGTTCATTGGAAACTTAAACTCGCTGCTTGAACTCGAACAAAAAAACGATGACAACATGACAAAAGATGTAGCTCGAGCTTCGGATAACTGACTGACAATCATTTTGGATGATCCAAAGCACATGTTGGATAACAATCATGGCATTAAATTACTTTACATAAAACGCTGCTGTCTCTTGAAAAGGAAGCGCATGCGTTCCCGTAACCACGCTGGATCCTGAAGCGGACACGTTGCTCAAAAATGGACATGTGGGTACAATCCAGCTCATTGTTGCTTCCCCGTTTTGTAAAGAGTTGCCAACGACGGCTTTTCCGACTCCGACTGGAGACCATGTCAAATCTAACCTCTGCTAACCTCTCACAGCATTGGTTGATAACTGTGATCATAAGTCACGTTGCACTTATCTTGTGCCTCAAGGGACAAAAAATGCGACGCCGTCATTCTATTCAATATGGCTTTGATCGGAAGCATTGGTCCTTGTCATAAGTCATATGACAAAATTTATACATATGATAACACTAAATTGGTCATGTTCCTTACGTTCAATTGACAACCGGAACGTTGTTTGAAAGATGAGACTCATAGGCATTCAATCAAACTTGAAATCAACGACGAAATTCCATCGTTGACTGACAATAATTCATCGGTTGGGCAGGAGGAAAAAATCAACTTGACCAACCCAAATTGGTTGTTGTACTTTCGAAATGAAGCTGCTGGAATTTGTTTAATCATCCCCACTTAATTATTTCTCAGCTCCGGAGCTCAAGCACTTGGAATTTACTTTAAATGTCGTCACCACCAGCGTCTTCTGTGACTTGGAGGCCTGGGGTTCGTATAGCGAGTGTATAAGCTAAAACAGCCCGTCAGTGATAATGACACGATATTATTTCTACCCGTGTTTTCCCTCACAAATGCTTTATATAATAACTAAACATTTACTGTAATTCGTAGTAGCTCGTAGAACAAAATGCGTAGTTGCTCATTTGTTTCGTTCCAGCTACTAAACACGGTTATTTACCAGTTTGTAGTATGACGACCACCTCTAAAAAAATGTTTTGAATTCAAGCACGAAAAACTCGTTTTGCGAAAAAATCAGAAGGGGATCTGATGAGAAATCGATTTAAGAAGTTCTATTTAGTCATGCTTAAACGCAGCAGTTTCTGGGATCAAAACATCCCCGCAATGGCACGGCCTTGAAAAATGCACAAGAACTAGAGATCATGACGAACGTCCAGAAGGCAGGAAACTGACACTCAGTCAACAAATTTTGTTTACTCTGCAACTTGGGGTTACAAGGAGTCTTCAACTAGTGTGAAACATGCGGCAGAACAAGGTTTTAATGACCATGTTCGCGTGACACTTGTCCATATTTAATGTCCAACGTACTTACTAAACCTTGTTGGCCGTTGTCGCATAATCTAGGCTGACAAATAAGGTGGATGAAAAAGACAGTTTTCATTAAAGCAAAAAACTTATATGTGTAAACAATTATAAGTAGCTCTGCTACGCACTATCTGCCAACCTTCGATCTGTTTATAAGTAAAATGTCATGTCATCCGCCTTTACTGAACAAATCCAAGTTGAATTCAGTAGAATAACAATAAATGAAACAATGCTTCGTCTTTCCTCATCAGTGAAACCTTCAAAAAAAATGATACATTCAAGAGCGATCTTGCATTCAAAAGCTCTGTTTGATTTGTCCAGGCTCTGGCTCTGACCACTACGTATGGATTTCAAGGAAAAACTTAAACTACTACCAAATCGGACATTGTCGATGTTTCTGTGCATGCAAGTTTCTATCAGCCAAGTGTGAAGCTTCTAATCCCATGTGTGCCACAGAAGATGCTTCTAGAACAAACAACATCGAAACAGTGGTTTTTGCATACATTTTTTTCATCACGGCGGAACCATTATGGCGGGTTTGGTGCATTCTCTGCTTCATAATCATGAATCCATGACCAATCTTCGAGGGAGAAGCCAAATGTTAGGGCAGGTTCGCGGACGGGTTTGTTTTCTGGAGCAGTGTTATGTAATGAGAAAATTCTGGGGCTTTCGAACATCGTTTTTGTAAGCAATTTCCCAGAAATATATATTGTAAGAAGGCTGAGGAAGATGGCATGCAACCAGAAATGTAAATGATTACGCTGACATTCCCACGACATTTTTGTCAAGTTCAAGGTTTTGTACTGTGGATGTTTTAATTTACAAACTTTTATTCGACATGGGAAGCAAGCAATGTGAATTTTCAAAGCAGGCAAATCGAGCATCCGGGTGATATCCATAGTTGTAATGAGATTGTGGAGTCTGCTACAACATTTCATGAACAAAAATCTAACCTTTTGTAATGCTTCTTTACAGGCCATTGGGCATGTTAGCGGTGGACACATCAACCCCGCTGTCACCCTCGGAATCATGGTCAGCGGTCAAATGAGTATTCTTCGAGGAATCTTGTACATGGTCGTCCAATATTTGGGTGGCATCGCAGGCGCTGGATTGCTCAAGGTGGGTATCGCTATTTGTCAATTGAACAGATCTATTCTTCAGCATGACAATAATATGTTATTACCAGAATGTAATGCCAGGAGGATGAATCGGCAAATTCATGTTCCAATTGGATAGGTTCTTTTAGCGGCAGGTGACAAGTCCTCTGACGATCTTCATGCTATGTAATTATAATTTGCGCAGCATTCGAAACTTGTACCAAGTATCCATTGTAGAATAATTCCTTTCTTCGGTAATGATTGCTGTGTTTTTAAGGTATGCTTGACAAACAGTATATTTTGCATCGGAGCGTTTTTGCACCGGCTTTCCGTTTAAGGACTAAAGCCGTTTCAAAGCAATGTCGTCATTGAGATGCAAGAATTTTATGATTTCAAGGTTGCATCAACAACATGTATTTTGATTTTGAGCCTAGGGTTCAATAGGACTTAATACTCATGGAGAGACTGTGAGCAAAACCTTTTTTCAAGCCTTACTACACATAAAAAATTAGTCAGGGACCAAGCAATTGTAGGACCACTAAAGTGAGTCGAATTGAAGGTCGATGCAAGCTGAATCGAGCAAGGTGGAGCTCCGTATCTCGGCAGAGGCATGTGTTATATAAACACCATTTGTGAGTCCGAAATTCAGGCGTTGCCCGTCCAATCACGAAAAAAATTCTTCACATCAACCATTTTTGGAGTGCATCCCTTGCAACAGAAATGTTTACTTTGACCAATCCGTGGACTGAATATGTGACCTTTAACTTGTCGCTAAATTTAGACCTTCCAAAGATGAAAAGTTAAGGTGGTTGCTACCATTCAAAGAGTATACTCAGCAGCAAACATGAGATTCGTTTCGCAAATAAAGCCGTGATTAGATTGAGGATGCCGCATTGTAAAGGCAGGAAATTAGTATAAAATTGCACTTTCCTTTTTTGCAATGCTGCGTTATCTTTTGACATGTTGTGACTTCTTTAGAAAAGATGAATTACAAGCTTTTGATCAAAATATACCATTTCAGACACTAATGACGTAAATCATGTTTCTCCTGTCACTCCTTTATCTCCTTTACAACCTATGCCGATTTGTCCCCTGGTTAGCGTGCGATGTCATGTCACCCAGAAACCTCGAACAAAAAGACGTTTACACTCCTTATAGTTTTACAGCTTACAAGAGTTATCAAAAACTTCTGTGCATTCCGTAGGCTGCCGTTCCAGCAGGCTTCCCGCAACATCTTGGAGGAAATGGTCTGCAGGAATTTGTAACACCCGTTCAAGGCTTCTTGGTCGAATTCATGGTTACGTTCCTCCTGGTAGTTGTTGTCTTTGGATGCTGCGACGCACGCAGAGATGATGTCAAAGGTAACCGGAAATCGGGTTTGATGCAAAATTTTTGTAGATGGAATATCCTTAACGATCTTATAAAATTTGCAGGATCCGTACCACTGGCCATTGGTCTAACCGTTGGAATCTCCCACTTGGTTTCCGTAAGTTTTTACCGTGTATATATAATGCTCAAATCAAGATTCAGAAGATATTTGAAGGATAAATGCGGTTTCATTTTAGATTGGCTTCACTGGCGCTGGCATGAACCCTGCCCGTACCCTCGGGCCAGCTATCATCAACTCCGACAACTTCAAACCAGAGCTTTGGGTACGGCTAACTGACTGCCTAAATCAACTTAAAATAAGAACTCTTGTAAATGGTTGTTTCGTCCTTAGATCTACTTCGTGGGCCCTTATCTCGGTGGCGCTGTTGCAGGCATTCTTTACTCCCTTGTCTTCAAAGCGCGGGGAACGCAGGAATCCGTCGACTTCTAAGCGTCTACTTCAAGTTGCTTTAAGTTGGCTCGTTAGTGCTAGAAAAATGAAGCTCCAAAGAGAAACCTACTGCAATTTTCGTCTGATTGACACGTATCTCACTTCTAGTAGTTGAATTTACTGTGTACTAAATTGTATGTAACTATATTACCGCTATCTGTCCCCTATTGCAACTCAAATGTCAATAATGTAAACTAAACTATGCCTATTGACGAGTAGTGAAATTCTGGACTCTTACAATGCTGCAATAGTTCACGAAACAGTTTTGGCTGCCAAAACTTTCAAATATTTTGCATAATTACAATCAAAATACAGGCGAAACTAGCAATTTTGCTGTATGTACAGTTAACAATCCTGATTTTCAGTAGATTTAACTTTCCTCTCCAAGAGAGATTTCTGTTTTAACCTCTTTTAGTTATCTCTGCCAAACTGTTAATACTCTTATTTTAATGTTTACGATAGATCATGCTTTCGACGTAGAACTAGAATTTCTGCGGTTGAAGTTTTAAGGCTTAAATTCAGATTCTAAAACGGCTATATTTAAAATTTGACATGCATCTGTATAAAAATAGAACAAATCTGTTGTACGAACATCTTTCCACCGAGTTTTACCATAAGTGATATGTCATCGCTATTCCGTCTAATTGTGCCTTCTCAAAGTTACCGCCTGACATGTTATTGTTGGAACTTGTATACGTGTATGTTTCTGATTAGATTAAAATCATTTTTACAGATATTGAAGATTTTTAGAAACTTCTGAATTCATATCCGTAAAGTTTTACTAGCTCCATCTTCCGGATAGGCTCCAAACGTTTCCTGAAGAGTAGACAAAATTCCGTTTTGCCCTATCACAGTGGTGATTTGTGGAAGTTAAATAAACACTTGTATCATGGTTTGTATGACTGCATGACACTTTCAGGAATTATGTATTTCGCAAATGCCGAAAATTCAGCTCTTACTTACGAGCTTGCAAGCCAAATTTTGTTCAGAATCAATTCAGTGACGCACTCCTGTTGGGATAATGAAATCTGAAGAAAAAGTACAACGTTTAAGGAGGGTAATACAGGTTGTGCGTTGCTGATCCGCTCAGTCTAAAAGGTCGCTATAGCTGACTTGTGGTTGCCATGACAACAAAGTACCAGCAATCTTACAGCAGACTATATTCGGGTTACGACCCTGAAATGTGGTACCCTTAGCATGAACAACAACCTGTGCAGTAGGGGTGACACCTCTTGTCTCCATTTTTCGCTTTTCCGAACGCTTTTTGTCCAGATCTACAGGATTCCAGGGAATTTTGAACACATAAAAATTGCTATACGGTAGTTCAGCTCTATCTTTATCCAGCAAGAATCATAAAACGCAAATTTTTAGTGTCTAGTCTGGAGTCTAAGGAGGGGGCAGCCATTAGCACACTCACAAAAACAGAATTGCCCAGGCTTCAAATAACTGGATCTCCACGCTGATTAGAGATAATCTCGTCAATCGTCAATGCAAAAACCCTGCTTGAACATCTGAAAGTATAAGTATTTATGACATATGGTCAAAACTAGGATTTGGTAGCTAAAACTGGATATATTCATTAATTTATCCAGTTTAATCTGCTTCAAACCCCACTTGAAGGGCTTCAAAGAGCCTGGACATGTCACGAGAATTTGCTAGCAACTCAAGTAATGCTCCATTTTGAAGCTAAAAAAGTGGGCCAGTTTATGGAGGCGTAAAATTTAATTTTAGCTGAAATATGAAGTTTGAGTGAATAATGAATCAAACGGAGGATGAATTTTGGCACGTCTTTTCGGAAAGTTTGAATGAGGACACCTGACATATTACATTAATGTCATAGCTACAAATCTTGTCCGATTTTCAAAAACAATACGGTTCTTTGGAGCTGAAATTCTGGTCTATCATGTTTTGATAATATTTTTAATATTAGCGGGATTTGAAAATTTTAACGGATGTTCGGTCTGAACGGATCAGCAACGCACGTTCTGCATGGTGAAATTGGCAAGATTTCGGAAATTCATCCTCCATTTCCATCAGGGCAAAACACAAAGCGAATTAAAATGAAAAACCGCTAGCTATGATATCAGCAACAGCTCGTAGTAACTAAACAGAACCTTGTCTTGGAATGGGCACAAATAGCAAACTTTTTTCAAACGACTATGGACTAAGTAAGCGTAACAAGGCTTGAAAGAAGTCTTCATAATTATGTGGCGAGACGATAGTCCAGTCTCAAGAGTATTATTCAAGAGCTACTTCAGGATTCTCGTACTTGTGCGGCAGAATGCCTTGATTAATTACAACTTCGAATATTTCAACTGCAATAAGGTTTACGAATTACATAATTTGCTGCCACCGCAAATGTGCAAAACTTGAACGATAAGGGTTACATTTTTAGAGCAAAACTTCTTCCCATGCATCAAATGACGAAATTGAAACACGTCCGGAAGGGTCTTAATCTCATGGGCAGCTGTTCTTGGAAACATTGGATCTGCAGTTTGGCTGTAAGTAAATCTTATAATTTCAAATTTTTAATGGCTGAATTGCTTTCGCTAACGTTTTTGGTTAAAACGAATAATTTTATTTCATTCACATGCCACTCTGAGGACGTCATTTCGAGGTCTCATCGCGGCTCATCAAACAAAGCAATTACAAATTAGAAGACATTGATACATGGCTTAGCTACTGTAGAAAACAACGGATAATGAATGACCTAGCTCAGAGGGAATACCTGCACTAATCAAACAATTACAAACGAAGGCAAAAGATATCATTATTTATGACACGATGTTGGTTACATCCGTCGGTATTTTGACGGGATGCGTAACATGGGTGCGTGCGTATGCGTGAGTGTGTATTGCGTACTGCACTCGCAAAGCATACCTGAGGACATTCCAAATTAATATTTGTCGGCATTCTTCTTGTTGCCGAGATGACCAAGTGATTTTATTGCTGCCTGAAGGACATGACCGAGTCCACAGTAGCTGATTATGTG
Source organism: Sphaeridia pumilis (assembly GCA_034698345.1). NCBI lineage: Eukaryota > Metazoa > Arthropoda > Collembola > Symphypleona > Sminthurididae > Sphaeridia > Sphaeridia pumilis. The sequence goes on from JAQGBJ010000072.1 coordinate 26,422, forward strand.
ATGTGGTACCAAATTTTATGTAATTAATTTCACCAGGTGGTTCAGTGGTAGTCAGTCACTTTACTGTAATTGAAATCGAAAAGTTCTTGTATGCAACTGGGTGTTCAAAATGTACCTTATGAAAAAATAAGGTCCTTGCAATAATTCGCTTCTTACTGCGACCATGTCAAAGCAAATTCACTAGCCAGAGATGAATCAGTTTTGACTGATCTGCAGTCACAATGACAATGATCCGTCAAGCAGGATCAAGAAAGAACAATTCGCAAAGATCTTGAGTTAATCAGCTTGGGAGGAATTCGCTTGGCGTCTTTGCAATAATTTGCGGTTTCGCCGTGTATGTGCAGTGCAGTCTGCAAGTACATGTGTAGGCTTTTGCTGTGAGCTAATTATTGCATACCGCGAGACGTTTCAGGGCAAGATTTTGAGAATTTCGGAGCTACAAGATTAAGATTATCCTCAAGTATCTTACATACGATGACACTGTAATCGATAAATTATGCAATATCATTCTACAAGATCCAGTACAATTGACATGGAAGCAAGCAGGAGATTGGGCACAAGTATTTCGAGAACGAAGCAGGTAACAATATTCTCACGCCGTTCGGAACCTTGTCGATGAATTTGGACTTGGATGGACACGCCACTCAAACGCTAAATGATTTCCTTTTCGATTGACGTAACACAAACTATTAAGCAGTATAAATGGAGGAGAGATGTAAGATTAGGCAGGCCAAGCTTTGCTTGTTCCACTCTGCATCTTTAATGGGTGTCAGTAAGTGGTCTAATAATGAATATTCCCTCTGCTAATGTGCCGGAGTACTTGGTCAAACTCTGTTGTTGTTCATCCCTCAATTACAATCTGCCAGACTTGATAGCGCCCCTCCACAATAGTCCAAAAGATGACCTTACCATTAGCCTCACACATCATGTTCTCTTACCAAGGGCATAATACCTATACCTTAAGAACGACCCAGTAAGTCTACTTTTAACAGTGTAGTTAACTTCCAGATTCCATGTCAGAGGTCAAACATAACTCACACAGTATTTGCTTACTCTTTGTCTGAAAATACTGTGTTTGCATGGATACACTGTCAAAACCGATTCGGAAATTCAGTGCAATAATGGTTCGGAAATACGTCAGCCTGGAGGAATCTGCATAACTGACGAGCTCTTTTTCATTTAAAATTTTTTATCGTCAATGTCAAAATTCAATGTTACAAAAAAGTAGCTTTTATTTGGGCTTGTGTTTTTTTACTCTGATAGCTGACTGACTGAGAGGTACAGGCAGAAAGTTCATCTCTTGTTGGTCCTCCGTGGCATGCGAATCGTGCATAGTTTGCTTTTTCCTAATTAAACCCTCGGTAAAAATTTAGGAACAATTCAGTACAGTTAACGAAAGAGTAGATGGGTTGGCGTGTACAGTCTTATTTTTGTTGAACTTGAAAAAGTATTCGAATAGATTGAAAGTTGAAGTCCGAACAAACTTTCACATTTTTTCTATTTCGAAACATCATGCCATGAACTAAAAGACACTTTGAAAGCATTGTAGCATTGCTACGCAAAGATAAACGCGCGCGTTAACAAAAATGTGACAGGAAATCTTATCATGCCAAATGTTTTCCTAAGTGTAAGAAGCACAATTTAAGCCAGGGTAGAGTAAACCTAATTTGAAGACGCATCGAGTACAAGCTTAAGTCATTACGATACAAGTAATTTCGTACAAGATAACACAAAGTTGAAAAAATACGCAATATGATACGACCGATCGAGTTTCAAGCCTCTACCGTTCACAGAGTGCAAGCGAATGAATGATTGAGCGCTGCCGATTTTATCATTCATCAAATTGCAAAGATAAGAAAACACCTGTTCGTACTACTCCCTGTACTTCTTTTCAGGTATGGTCATTGAAGAAACGGGTTGGATCATATTTATACGTTGTCAGTTAGCAAACGCGAAGCTTCATATCGAGACAGGATACGAAAATTGCCGATGTTGTTTGGATGGTCCCAGTTGCAGATTACGATTAAGATTGGAGGGACATTTTGACAGTGGTGAAGCCATGTTGGCAAGTCATTGTTTGGGCTATGGCTGTTGATGATATGAATGGCGCTACACAATATTGATGCATGCGTAACGTTATTTATTTGTTTATTCGCGGCCCTTCAAGTGGGCGGTTGGAAATGCACAATGTGCAAAGGTATAGTGCAATGCATGAATTAGCAAGCTTGATTGTACCGGCTTACGCTGCATCTCTTCCACCTGTTTTGTCTTCCCTTATGGGGAGCAAGCCATGCTAATGGCAAAAGGGATACACGACAATACCTTCAAGTCACATGGTCGGTGACCATACCAAACTTGTTAAATGGAAGGCGGTAAATATGTTTCACTGTCTTGCTCTAAGAAAGGGTTTTAGTGCACGTTCCCTAACTCCATATCGTTTCCGCTTTTTGGCAACAGACCCCTCAAAACCTGCCTTATCATAACCAGCCCATGATGACGATACTTAAATGTGCCATTTTGTTGCTTGCCAAACGGTCTGCAGCATCTTACAGTAAATACTTATTCCCAAACCAGAACAAGTTCAATCGAATCGCAGTCTTCCTCCAACCTACTTGAAGTTCCTGCGCAGCAGCCCAAAGTTCAATCAAGTGTTGTCAATTTTGTACGTGCCGTTTTATAGATCGTGATAGATTTATATAGCATTGAGTTTTCCAGCCAGAATTTAAGACCTGTCTGACAGAATGCATCCTCTGATTATAACTGCCGGTGGTGAGTCCCGTGTTGTTTTTCTTTTTAGCTGCTGAATTTAGCCTACATATATTTCAACTAACCAGAAAAAACCAACATTCCTAATTGGCTTGTACCAAACCCTGTAATTTTTGCGGAAATACTCGCCATAGTTCACCGAGTTCTCATGCAGACAGAATAGACTGGCGACTAATAAGCTTCGAGGAAACCAATGCATCTGTTTACTTGCTGCCCAGCTATCAATCAAGTTTAATATTCCAGGTAGTCGTGTCCATAGACATAAAGCGCTTAAGCGCTTGCTAGATATCTGGTAAATTAACAGTGGCTGTGGTGAACCTCAAACGTAGAATCTTAAACCAGTACAATTTTGGCACTCGGTCCCAAACCCACTCACCTTGGTTAGCAAGCGCCCAAATATTTCCAATGGATTTTTAAAAATTGGACAGTAAAGCGTCGTCTCATCATTTTTTTCATCAGCTAAATGGCGGTTAGCTTCAATCTTAACCTGAGGTAATAACGAGGATAAATTCTGGCAAGCTTCAATGTTTGTCAAAAAGCTACTATAGGGGGCTTCTACATCAAAAATATAAAAACGTTTCACTGCCGCCTGAAAGAAGATGAGTTATTGCATTGTTGGTTGGACTTACAGTTTCCCTGTTTGAAACCTCTTTTTGTTGACCAAAGGCTTGTAATCATACACATGGTCCGCTGCTTGACATTTGGTGGTGCATTGCAAATAATGTGCGAAACTAGATAAGTCGGTTGAGCTCAACAAACCAGAAAATTGGTACAAAGTGGATCTTTATGTGATCTCATACGAGTTTTCTCGTGTGTCCAAATTCTCATACGCTCATACGTCTCAAGTCGAGGTTTGTAGGTAACAAGAGTTTGAGCCAATTTTATTTCCCCACTTCTCCAAATAACGAATATAGCTTCGATGAACGTCATAATGACATGTGATGCATTTGTGTGGACGTATTGAATGGATTACATTACTGCATTGCGGAAACATTCAAGCAACTTGAGCGGCAGGGTCAATTAGCATTAGTATTCAAGCTACAACTTGTTTCTTACCGTCACTGGTCTACTGCTACAGAGCAACAAGTCTAGGTCAGGGTAGCAGTGTCGGCATTTGCCGCTTCCTACCTAACGTTTCACAGTATGATCCTGTTTATGTCAGAGTAGCCGATCAACAAACAACTGAAAATGAGCGCTCTTCAGACAATTACCGAACACGACGGCACGCTTATGTAACCTGGTATTTAAACCTGAGGCCGGAGCAAACCGGAACCGGTCGTAAGTGCGTAAATAAATACAAGGAACAAAGATCCGATATTTTCCCGCATGCTTTCACTGTTCCAGTATCCAGCGATAAGCCGTTCAGGCTGTAGCAAAGAAGATGATGTTTCTCTCGCTCCGGCAGAAGCAGGTGGTTGTTTACACGTGCGCACTTGAAATGCCCGTACCGGGATGGAAGCTGCTTTCTGCCACCGCTAGTCTCCGGAATAAGAATCACATGTTTCAAGCTCCGACTCCGTAGTACTTAACACGAAATTCCCATTGACAATACTTGTCACCAAGTTTAAGGAGCTGGTTTAAACTGAACCAAAAATCATAATTTTACATCAAGTATTGTTTCAAAAGCCAAGAGTTGCAAGTTCATTGTTGACTTGTAATGAGAACCATTACCAATTAATATCGCTTTTGGTGTGTGCCGCAAACCGCTTGCAGCATTGTGCAGCTGTATGGAGGAGCTATTTAGAAGTTTCGTGAACGACAATTGCTTGTGCCTGGATACAAGAGTTTAGAGTTTAGGGGCCGGGGTATCAATATCGTCTCCAGCACCAGCAGAACCACTTATAATCAAATAGGGAAACTGTGTACTGATATGTTTGCTCAAGCATAAACTATAGTAATCTCTTCGTGACATAACCACAAGAGCAAAAGGTTTTACTACTTTTTCTGTACGTGGACTGTGCGAGTATTGTCATCTGCTGTAGCGCTATAAATGTAGTTTATTTATATTCCAACCAAGAGGTGTACCACGCGAAATAGTTTATTTGTCACTGTTTGTAGTAGGAGTCGTAAACAGAGGAGCTCCAGCATATTAGTTACAACCACCCAAACAACTACGAGTACCACAACAAGAACGTGACTTACTACCTCGATGGAGCTCCCTGGAAATTCGATCTAAGATTCCCATTTAGGCTTTTAAAAGCGCAGCTGATTCTATTGGGCTTCTAGTTGCTGTTTGCAAGCCCCAGGGTCCATCCGATTGCTTTTACAGCACGCATCGCCAATCTAGCTAGGAAGACACATTTCTATACGCACACGACAACAAACATAAACATCTTGATAGAGTCTCATAGGATCTTAGGGCATAAATCAATCAAGTTTTCCATCCTTGTGTTTATCGGCTCTAAAAGCCAGTGGTACCGGCGTGTTGTAATCGTCTCTGGAGCATTTCACGGATCCATAGTCGAGGTAAGAGGACTGGGAATTAGTTAATTACGCATTACAGCATTAGGCTTTGTCAAACAGTTTGCCCAATAGTTTATTTAATTGGACGATTCCGTCGTAAATCTCCGATTAGGCAATGATTCACCAAAGAACAACTTGGTATGCCACATTATACATTTGCGTGATTCTAATTGCACATGTTGTTCAGTAGCAGACACATTGATTAATAGTTGTTGGTTTTGAACGGCAGTGGTTGACTGGGCCTTATAAATTGCAATAAAGCCATGGACTCTTATTGCGAACTTTCTCCAGTTTGCTTCGCGCTCTCCTCGCTTCCTCAACCTGTCGCTTTTATGGCGGCAAACTCTTACTATATTTCTGACGGTAAATTTCAGCAGCGCATCATCTCGAGCGTTACTATTAGTTATAGTGGCTTGTTTATAGGATTAATGTTCTCTGAACTCTCTTGAGCGCTAAACGTGGTTATACAAAGTGTCAGAGCCCAACACAAGGTTATAGATTACCCCAAGTAAACTTGTGAGAATTGCCTACAGGCAATAATAGTCTAACGAGATTACAATGATAGTTTATGACATGATAGCTCCGTATGAGTGAATGGGTTGTGGTGCGTAGCTGATTAGGATATGTGGGTGCGCAGGGAAAAGGGAATTTTGCCGTCGTGGTAGTATTTACGGTGAGGGAAATTCTGCAACCTCATAAATTTATCTCTTGTGCTGATTGCAGAGGTATTGAAAATGGAGAAGATCTCGAGCTTTCGCGAACGGGTCAGTAGTGTGTCACACGTCGAGATGCCACGAAGAGACATTTGGAAAAGCTTGATCGCCGAGTTCCTCGGAACCGCCGTCCTCCTGATTATAGGAGTCGGATCGGGATGTTACTCCACGGAGGCCGACAAACCGTCGTTAACAGCAATCGCTCTCGCTTGGGGAATCATCATCGCCACCTTAGCCCAGGTAAGAATTTTTCAAATCTTATAATCACGCATGCCGGTAAGACTTTTTGGTTCAGTCGTTCAGCCCTCGCACACTCGTTCATATGGTTTACAGCTAAATTTTCACCAGTATTTACTGAAGTACAAAATAGGACTTGTTCCCCACTGAGATATCAGTTCAAATTTAGTAGCAAAGGACATTAGGAGACATTTGTCTTGGGCTTCAAGTAGACTGCGCCTTATACGAGCATCAGCACGACAGGTCCATTTAAGCCTTCAGGAAAAAATCTTGTTTCAGCTTCTGAAATGACCACGTCTCGTTTAAAGTTGAATTTTGCTTTCCCTTGTTCTGATGACATGTCAAAATTTACGAAGCGTGCAATTCACACTTCTGTCTAATCAAGACAGTAGTTTAAACTGTGTAAATTTTCAATACGTACTTGCGTTGTGAGGCTGTGCCCTGATGCTATTTGAAAAGCCCATTTGCTGACACACTTGTTGTAACAAATAATCATGTCAGTTATACCGGTTACTTTTTCTTATTGGACTTGATGAAGTTACTGGGGCGTCTCATGATGTTCATTGTTTGTGGCCAAGTTTGTCAAATGATAAACAGAGTGATGAAAAGGGAATTTTTAGTTTAGGTGCATTGACCAGCCACCAATCCCACATAGCAGAAACCGCAGCCATGGTTTTTGCAACTGCTTCCAATTAAAATCATCCAGTCTGTCCATGATCTTGGCTGAATTTAATGAAAACAAATTGGCAGATGAACAAGTGTACTTAAATATAAGTTGGCTCTTTAATTTATCACTATAATAGTTTCAAGTTCGCCAAGAGGGTTCGTCATCACACACACAACAAAAGTATTGTACAACATATTCCAATCATGACAAGGACAATACTTGAAAACCAAGTACAGATAATATAATTGGTCGACAACAGTCAAAAGCAAAAGTCCCATTTTTTGGTAGCACGCAAGCCCACGTGAATCAATCCGTTCGTGCAGCGTTTGTCTTTTCGCAAACGCTTTTCAATCTTTTGAATCAGTAATTGGCGGTTACGTTCCGGTTGAACATTAATTTCGTTAAAGCGTTTATTTTGAACGCCCGTATATAGCGAGACATTCACCGACCGACCATTTCGTTTCCTGTCCTGTCCAATTCGATTTACTAGATTATCTTCCAGTTAGGGACTTGTAGGTAGTGTATAGTTCTGTATATTACACTTGGAACCATAAGGTGAACGGAATGGAAGGCTTACTGAGCTGAGTCCATAAGGAAATACAATGATCATGAAAACTGGGAAGGCATCAAAAGGGCCGATCAATAATTACGAGAAGGGCTTTGGAAGCGGAAGGAAGCGCAACTAATCCGCTATGAAAGGCAGAGGTTATTTCTGCGCTGCATCGTACGTGAATGATGCATTTGAACTCATGCAAACCTTTAATAATAATCTGGCCGTAAATTAGGATACCAACTGTGCGCTACCAAGGTCTCATCGATTGCTCATTACAAAAGTCAAACAGAGTACAGTGGAGTGAGGAAGACATGGAGACTTGGGTGGGGTGTTTAACTATCATTCATGTTGTTTACTGTAAAGGTTATGGTTATTGTTGTAGACTTCGCCGCTTCATTATGAACTCAATGGGACCTCTCTTCTGTCTGATAATCATGATGAAGGTGTAAGTATGTGAGCCTCGTAAAAGGTCCGCACATAAAAGCTATCGTCATGAGCTGTCTGCAAATAATATAAGCAGGTTTGAATAGTGTGTGTAATTACAGGCGGTCAATAATAGAGCCCCTCCAAACTGATTGATCTGAAAGCTGCAGCAGATTGTCGAGCCTGAAGTATGACGAATTTTAGCGTCGATATAACCATCGGGGAATTTCACCAAAGACTTGTATCAACTACTAGCATTAATATTCCTAAACGCCAAATGGTATAATCGAGTTCCAGATGCTCATCAAGTGCGACTACAAGGAATTGTAGACGATTTCGCCAAATAAGATAGAACAGCCAGACAGCAGCATACAAAAAGGATTGAGCTAGGTCACTGAATCAATTATTGAAATATGAAGCGCACACTTACTCTATATATCTGCAAACAGTTTGACCTACCCATTGTCTTTACTTGGTGACTTTCCCAAGATATCCCTGTCTAACATGACCTAAGCGAAGTGCGATGACATTGTTGTTGTCCAAAGTTGTATCATCAAGGCTAATTTCGTATCAAAATGATACAAAACTATAAAGTGCACATTATGTAATGAGGGGTAATTAATTTTAATACAATCATGAATCTGGTATACTACAGAACCAAGGCAATGCCACACAAGCTCATGCCAAGTGCCGTATATGTGGTTGCAGGCAAACTTTGAAAATGTGCTACACCTTCATAATGAATGTTATTCAAACACGATGACAACATGAACCTCCTACAAGCTTATCCATGTTCGCGGTTTTGGTAACAGGTGCTCTTGATGCATAATGGGTTTGCATTGTAGCCTTAATAGGGCTTGTTCATTAACAGCATAATGAATTTCTCGTTCACTTAAAGTTATATGGACATTGGACATTCGGGGATTGAACTGGATTAAGTGCTGACTAGACAAAATAGAACATTCAAGGCAGTCCGAGTTCAAAAGCGTTCAGCTGGCTGTTGAATGATACTCGAAAGAAAAACTCAGCGTCTTCTTGTTGGGCACAAAATTTGAAAATCGAATGAAGAAGCAAATTCATGTAAAAATTTACGAGAAATGCATGCACACACCAAAAGGTATAAAATTACAGCACATATCAGATAACTTCAGTTTCAGCAGTTTTCAAAAATCTGACGAACAGCGCAAAACATGTGTCAGCATTCTTAGCTAGGAATGGAATCCACTGCCTCCACATTTTTGTAGTATATTTTTATGACTGCCAGAGCAATATGTAATATGAAAATTAATTTCCACTGTTCCTCTTGACTTAGTTACTATCAGTATCGAATTTTAGGTAGGGGAATTTCTGACTCAAGAGATATCGTTCATCAAATTACAAGCATATTTTATTTGATTCATAGGGATGTAGCATATCGACATTTGTAGATTGAGTCCACGGACAGCCTTTATCGCTTATCTATATTGGTGTTTAAAGCCCTACTGGACTGTTTCTTTGGCAATTAGATCATGCTGGTATTTGTAAAGTCTGCTTCCGCTAAGATAGCTTTCATTTTAATAACCAATTGGTTCCGTTTTTATTGGGCAAAGAATAATGATTCGTGTCATATCGTCCTAACCAAATATGTCGGCACTTTTGAGCCATCATCCTTCAGATTGCCACGTGTAAACTTTGATCACTTGAAACTTCAAATCCTCTCAGCTGAACATTTTGATGGGCATCTAATGAATACAATTTCTTTTATTTCAGACTATCGGACACATTAGCGGATGCCATATTAACCCTGCTGCAACAATTGCGTTACTAGTAGCGAGAAAAATCGAGCTCGTAAAAGCCGTTCTTTATATCATCTGCCAATGCCTTGGAGCTACCTGTGGAGTCTTTATTTTGAAGGCAAGTGTATTTTTGCAACAATCGATTTACAGTGACATTGCATCAGGGCGGGTTACAAATCGAACTAATTTTGAATCACCTGTTTCTCACGACGAGGGGGTTCTTACATTTAATCAATGGAGACCAAAACTGTTACAACTCAATGAATCACTTTTTTAGATGCGATTGGCAGATAGGTACAGGCACTTTCATCAGTACAAAATGCCTGGTAGACTTCTACTTGCTCCAGATCAGATCATTACACAGGGCTGACGCAAGCTTGACTAGTCGTGACAGGTTTTAATCAAGTTATAGAATTTCAAATGTTTGATTTGTGATGAAATAAGTTTCGGCCGGTTGTTTAAAAAACTTCGATTAGCAAGTGCTATTATTTATTGCCAAATATTCGCTTCCGTTTCTCTACGTCATATTTGCATGTTTATGTTACTCATGCTAACATCATGTTGCACTTGAAATGCCGCATGGACAATGATGAATGGGAAATGGCAAACAGTTATAATGTATTGATTGATTTGACATTTTTGTTACTTGCCACAGGCTCTGACACCTCAGAACACCGAAGGCAACTACGGCGCAATTAATGTGAACGAACCCTTGAGCGCACTCCAAGGATGCCTTATTGAATTTATTATCACCTTCATTTTGCTCTTGATTGTCTTTGCGGTGTCAGATGAAGCCAGGACTGACGTCCAAGGATCTCCACCCCTTGCTATTGGGCTGACTGTCACTGCTATTATTCTGGCTACCGTACGTTCATTATACTTTTTTTGCTACAATGCTACGTGTATTTGAAATGTGATTTATGGTGTAGGGACGATTGACGGGCGCTGGTCTGAACCCTGCTCGAGTCCTCGGGCCTGCCATTGTTCAGGGCCACTGGAAACATCACTGGGTTTACTGGGTCGGATGCACTGGCGGCGGCATCGTAGCTGGACTTGTCTACGAGTACGTTTTGAGAATGCCAAGCCAAGAAGAAATACAAGAAAAACGAAACCGCCGAAATGAAACTACTGAGATGAAGGACGGCGCTACTTCACCCCCCGTGTAAATGTTATGCTTAAGCAACAAAGTTACCGTGTAAAAATTTGTTTTACCGATAATGAGCGGTTTATCATGAGTGGTTGCTATATATATGTGATTTTTAAGTTAGTGATGTCAGTTTCGATGAGTACGATTGAGAGCCAGCAATGCTAATATTCTTTGTTCCATATCTCATTGGCAGGTTCTGATAGCAGATCGCAGTTTGGACAAGCTTCTGGTTAATGATAAGTATATCATGACAGCATAATATTACACGTGAATTTAAAGCAGTATCGTGCAGTCCGATTGTTCCTATTTGATGTTCTATAGACATATTTTAGTTCATGAATACTATGTTTGCTAATTAGGTATGTTCTCACTATTAGATGAAACGTCTTTCAGCATGCATGTAGAGGGTAGTACCCAGCAGCTTTGTGCATCCAAAATATGTAACGGCGTCACACAACAACATATTGGGGATTTGTTAATCTTGTTGGGACCAATTGAATGAATTGATTGAAGCAAGTTTTATCAAATTATAATTTATTTTTCGTTTGCTCTTGATGTTGATGTTCTAAAGCTTTATCCTGTTACTTTACCAAATAAACATTTGAATATAAAGTCCTATCAGAATAACACCGCTGACAGCAAGACCCGAGGCATCATTCTAAGGTAGTGTCGTTCAGATGGAAATGAGGCCAGCTGCTAATTTCTTGGTATAGGACATTTCCTGGACACTCCGTGTAATTGACAGCGTCTCTATGGCCCATCAAGGTATAGTGCGGAACAACATGACCTTCCTGGACTCCGCAAGCAATCATCTGCTGAGTCGCATTCAGCTGTAACTCGTTTGGTAGCTCTGCTAGGGTTTCAAACGCACAAGCCTGTGTCATGAATTTCGAAATTGATAATTGTTCTATTAGCTCAGCTTACAGGTAAATGTCCCAATTAGCGAAATCCCGATGCTCTTATCGTTTTGGCCCGGAGCATGAGCTCCAACACGACTCCATCCCCGACCTTCGTAAAGGTCTCCATCTCCTCCAACAAGGAAACTGAAAATATGTCGGCAAGTTTCACGTTGAAATTTGGTTGGCCTTAATTCGTGACTTCGTTCGAAACAAGACATTTTATATTTTACCTGTATCCAATATCGTCCCAGCCACGTACAAACTGATGAAAATCCTGGATTCCCTTCATGACTTGAATACAGTCTTGCCTATTGTAGCATTCTCCCATTGCGGTGTGGTGGACGACAACTGCACCGACTGGATTCTTCATCGGAGAGGTTCCGAACGGAGGTCTCGCGTTCCACTCAGACCTTGACACAATGGTCGGGCATGAAGCTGAAAACCCGTATTATTTTTGAGTTTCATTCAGCTACCGGATCAATTTTGAATAAGATACTGTATTTACCTGCACAAAGCAATCCTGAAAATCCTAAAGCAAGGGCGGTAAAAAGCTTGAACGGGGCCATTTTGTTGTTTACTCGATGTCGAAATACTAAAGCCGATTTCTCTGTCGAGTTGATGGATGAATGAAGTTAAATTACCTGGACCGTTAGGTCATCACCTGGGGATTCTCTATTTTACTGATCAAAATGATATTGTTTTTCTTGAATTATCAGTAGATTTGATGGAGAGAGCATGAATAGGTTCGCACGTTTTGAGTGTGAAACTTCAAAGAACCAGCTTATACTTATTGCATCTCTAGATTGTTCTTTTATGGTTCCTCTTTCAACTCCAATATTGAATATTGTCAGAAACATTATTTGGTGTAATGATTGAGGTACTTCAAACTACGACCACTAGAGTCAGCAGTCTAGCATCAACAGTCTTGTCGATAAGGATAAGATTGCAACCGCAATGCAGGCAGCACCAGCCAAATCAAATGATCATGACGTTTGCAATTCAACGTTCGCAAAACCCTTAGGTCTGGACTGTAGATCGAAAGGTTTTCAGAAAGTATACCTTCATAGGGCTAGACTTTCTGAAGCCATAAGGTGCTAACGAAATCTTGTTTGTCGTCAACAAAATTGCTAACAAAATCACGCATTTGGATGAGTATATGTAACATTAAACCTGTTGTTTTCGCACCCTGGTGTTGCGTGCATAAGCTGTTTAAGGTAAGCTTATTAATGTGTCATAATGGAATTATCATCTTACCCACTCACACTCATGTACTCACACTCACTTCTATCGCAAACGAGTGAGTGAGAGACGACACCAACCAATATAGCTATGACAAAACAAATTCAATTTAAGGACAAATCAAACAACAAAATGATGTGATGTCAGTATCAAGTGTTGGCTCAACTTGATCCAAAGCTTGAAACTATGAGCAGTAGGCCAGTAGCTAAAATGCCCCTTGTCCAGATTTGGTATCTTTTCCGATGGCTGATGGTCATGTTCGTGTAACTTGAGTGGCGAATGTAAGATAACACCTGGTCCATAAAGCGGTTTGATAATCATTAAGAGCTGTTTTCGCACATTTATTTCATGGTCTTCTAGCTAACTGCGGTACATACAGCGAAAATTATATAAAGATGAAAGGCACGTGTGGCGTCAGGAACAAAAGCTACTGAAGTTAAACCAATGTTCAACAAGGGTCACTAAAAATCATTAACACGTGCTCCTGGCAATTACTTCATGATGAAATTGAAGCAAAGCTTGGCCCAACGCAAGATGCCGACACATGAGAACGGAAGACCACTGCCGCACCGGTAGTCGGTTAACTGTGTATTTTTAACTCTTGTTAAGTTGTGGGTCAAAGCATGCAATTTGCTTTAGGAACTTTGAGGACATATGAAAGGCGCTCACACCGAGCTCTCCCTTTAAAGAGGGAAAACAAGCAAATTGATGATGGGTGAACTGAATGTGCGAATTGTATTCCATACAGTCCCTAATATGCACAGTAGTAATGTGATATTTGCGGGGGAATCACACCTGGATGACTTCGTATGCTTACTCAATTGGAGGTGTCGCTTTGTGTGTTTTATTCATGTGTTCGCACGCAGTCAGACCAACTAGAACAGTAGTATTGCGGTAGTAGGAGACATTTAGGAGTTCGTTTGCTCAAAGTGAAGATTCGCTAATGCTCCTACTACTCAGACTGAAGCCAGCGTCTTCCAAGCGTTACCGACGTTGATCCTGTGTTTGATATCGTTCCTAGTGCGACATTTTCCTTCGTAGCAAGAAAGATCGCAATCAATTTTCTGAAAATTTGCGTTTGGGTAAGCACCTTTTTGATTTTTCTCGAGCTTCAATCTGTATGATCATTAATGTTTAGCGTTAGGGAATCTCTAGTGTCAAATTGCTGAACAGTCAAAAATGTTTTAGGATTTTCTTTACAGCATTCTTTTTAGGTAGTTGCAGGGAAACTAATAGTGGAAAGTGATACATCATTTTGTGTCCTAGTTCAAGTTCATAAATCATATACTGTTCTACAATTTTGTGCGATTATTATGATGAATTTTCACTTTAAAGTCTAAAATATCTGTTTGCGAGCAAAAGGCTTGTGCGACTTCCGTGGCTTCTGGTTTAACTTTAACTCAAGATAGCTGATCAACTGTTTCGTGTATTGCGTCGGTATTGCCAGGCTTTTTACATCCTTCCTGCTCAGGATAAATGTGTAACTTTACGGTTTCAAAAAAATTTTTAGCATAATTATCGAGTGCTTTCGAAAAAATCAGCATTGATAGATTTCGGCGTCCTCTCCTGTATCTCAAGCATAAATGAAATTTGGATGTTGAGAAGTAAATTTTTCTTACTGGTCAGAACTTTTTAAGTTGGAACTAACATCTTTAAAATCTAGCATAATCAAAAAGGAGCCATCAGCTACTCAATTACTTCTCAATCTTGCTTCATGGCTTCTAAGTTTTAACTTTACAAAAACTCATAATCAATATTCATTGGAATTGACGTTCTTTCACCTATACCTGTTGTCTTTGTCCAAACTGAATTCAATACTTTGGGTCAGCAAAAACGTTAACTGCGTCATCCACAGTTTGAACGTCACGCCGAGGAATTCCATGCTTGCCTCACATTCTATATTAGACACACGTACAGTTTCATTGACTATGAGCCCGGGGCTATTGATATTGCATCACCGTCACACCTGACGTTGCGTTTCCCAAAATAGCTTTCCCTCCACAAGAATCCTGAAGATTTTAAAGGCCGCCAGTGCCGGTTGCATACAATTTGATATTGCCTTTTTAAACGGGAACAAAAATCGAGCCAGTTTTTGAGCTCCAAACTTACAAACATCAGAACAAAATCGACTCGTAAACAAGGCTTTCTGTATCAGTTGCCTTAAAAAAGTTAAAACCCTGATTGCTCTAAAATTTCAAGGATGGGCAACGCTAATTCCGTACTTTAAATCAGAATTAATGACGACTCGCGACTTCGCGACATTTTTAATTTGTGTGCTTAGGCTTATGATGCGCTTTTGAAGTTCAGCGACAATTACATTTCGATGGCTTCAATGACATATATTTCGAGTTTGCATCATAGATATCATCACTTGGTGACACATTGCGATCTTATGATTGCTATAATTACACAAGATTACATACGAACAAGCCTATACGAGTGTGCTTGTAAGGTATATGTTTGCAGTAAAAATAAGCTTATTGCTAAGATAACCTCATTTACAGGCAGTCATACATGTCCAAATGCTCGACTCTCGGTTTTTATTAGTGAATCCGCCAAGGCCGGTGGTTTCGTTCCTGGTATTCGACTAGGCACACTGAATGCGCAGAATGTGAAACTTTTTGAGCACCTAGTTTTTGAGGGTAGTGTGAATTTACTTAACAGTTAAACATGAAGCTCAAGAAAATTTAAAGCTTTAAAGCCGCCGAGTATTTTTCCGCTACTTCCACAAAGTCCCATTGAAGCCGAAATTTGCAAGTTAAAGCTATACATGAGGTGCTGCAACTAAGTAACAAACAACAAAGTCGAAAAACAACACTAACACCCACGATCACATGCAACCCAGAACAATCAACTCAGTCAGAGTTTAATTGTGACTCTGCATAGACTTCAGCTAATTTTCTGATTCATACGACCCCAATTCGATTTGTTGAAAATATAAAAGAATGGCACAAGTTTCATCTTACGCAACGATGCGACACATCCAAGTTCGAAGCAGCAAGTAGGTTTTTGCAGCCTATACAAAGTGCAGCAAGTGGCACTCTTTTGAGGTCTCAAGCTCATTTGATATGCCGACAATCAAGGGTTCCATGCCATACCCAACTTGCCAGCAATAACTCTCGTTCAACAACAAGTTTCCAGCAGACGGTTTCCAATAGCCTAATTGACGCTCATTCAGCTCAATAACATACTTTGTATTAGCCTAAAAACGATAGCTCTAATTCACGAAACTTTTATCAACCCTTCAATTACGAATGCAGATCCGATTCAGGGTGCAGCTCTTTTCTTCATTCATGCATGTGGCCTTGGCCGCTTGAACGGGGCAATTAAATTCATTTGTTGAAACATGCCGCAAAAGCCAAGATATCAGAAAAACTCCAACAACCGCATTGTGCGTTCTGAAGCTTGTTTCCGAATGGATATCAAGTTAGTCAACGATTAAGGATACATTTAATTTTACTGCATTTCATGATGCAAGCCCTCGGCGTAGATTTAAAGCAAACATTAACGTTGCTGACTGAAACTAGCGAGTTCAATAACTGCTGCATGCACAATGCAACTTTTAAAAGTGGCAACTGACATTAGCTCCATGAAGTTGTTGCCACATGACAACTGAAGAGGGGCCCTAAACGGATGTCGTGTCCACTTGAGCTTAATTGAGATGTAATTATACGGTTCAAGCGGGTTGCAAAGAAGAGAAATCATGCGAATGGGTATTTTGGCGACTGTCAGATATGGCGTGGGTGGACAGGATTACCAAGATTGCTGGGAATTGAATAAGGATTAAAGCAATATATATGAATATCTTTGGTCGCGTCAGCCAGATCCAGGATGCATCACACATGATAATTATACCGACATTAATGATATTAACAATGCCGACAATGAATGAGGCGGAGGAAGGGGGATGGATGCTTCAGATGATATGCAGCCAGAGTCAGATTTGACGTAATTGTTTGTGTCGTCAAGCGTTTTATGCGTCTATGACGGTTGTCCGCCTTACAGGCAACCACAGATTGAAGATCATTTCGGGGTTGTTAAACTGGAAGCCCTCCTATTCCAGTTAGTTCTCGTTTAGATTCCTCCGAGGTTTCATCTTGCGTACCATCTTGTGCAGCAATTTCAAGCTTGTTTTCATTCAAGGGTGATTCAACAGCCGAATTTATATGCACTTGAAAGCGCATACACACCTTAAACGGCTTCCGGTTTGTGTGAAAGTGTGTGAACGGATCAAGGACGTGCGAATAACGCATACCTCTGGAGTTTGGTTTCCATTCTGAGAAGAGAATCGAGCGTGAGTTTAATTTCGCATGCAATTTGTTCACTCTTACCTTTGATCTCGTTGGCATAATTAATGCATGTGCATAAACGCAAGTTGTCGTATATTAAAGATGGCCAATATTTAGCAAGACAAATTGCAATTTGATAACACCCAACTCTATCAACAGATATTCGCGAGAAGCCATAAGCAACGCTGTTAATAACAGGGGTTGAGTCCGTGTATTCTTTTGTAGTTGTTGTTTGGTGTCGGTGATAGAAAGTTATGGTTGGAAAATTTCTGTTTGGAAATTTGATGGAGTGATACCGTGTTTCAAGTTTTTGAATTTGCCTGTGATATCCATCGGGTGAGCTTCCAGGATGCATTAGGCTAGACGACAAGCTGCTCTGAGAATTAACCATATCATACCCACTGCCGTTAGTTAATGGAACCTGATGTGGAAAAGCTGTTCTAAAGATTTTTGCGTTCATTATCGTAAAGCAAATCTGGCGAGACCGCAATTATCACGAATATTGTCTTGACAAAATTACGGAACGCAGTTCGAAAACTATTGCGAGTCTGAAGGAAAGACTTCACTGCATGTTGCAGGCAGTTTACATAATCACAAAAGGGCTTATGCAGTTTGTCTCTTTCGCCGAATGTCCTTAGTTTACCATAAATGAATATTTGCTATTGAGCTTTAGAAATGACGTCTGTGACAGTTTGTTTTTAGATCGTTTAGAAGCAGATGTCCAGGTGGGAAAGTTGCTGTTGTTTTTCTTAGCTGTTCAATATGCATGAGATAATGCCAGCAATTAGTCGTCATTAATGAATCGGTCAATATTGTTCAGCAAACACTTGCCTACGGACAAATTCACGCATAAATATTATATTTTTCGAAAATGCCACAGTGACACGCAAATATATGGAAGGGGTGAAATAAACTCATTGCGGTTGAGTTCCGTCTGAGAGTCTCCAAGATAAATTAAGGCAGTTGCTAAACCGGTAAAGATTCTTTTTGGTTGCTGCGAATGAAGTTAGTACACGATCAGGTTCTGTGGGGTTTGAAGTTGAAGTAGCTTTACTCCATTGGTTTGTGCAATTAATCAAAGTGCGTACTTAAATAAAGTATTTTGGGCTGCGCAGATGGGATTTTCGTTTGCGGAAATGTCGGGACTCACGGAAATCGCCAAGGACCGCAACGTTTGGAAGGCCCTTTTGGCGGAACTTATCGGAACGCTGATTCTCGTGTTTGTGGGCTGCGGAAGTTGTCTGAAATGGAATGGAACTGATGCTCCGGATATCACCCAGATCTCATTGGCGTTTGGTATTACCGTAGCTACGATGGCTCAAGTAAAAATCTCTTTGCTTCCCCTACCCTTAAATCAAGAAACTACTAAATACCTGAATTTTACTCTAGTGTATCGGCCACATTAGTGGATGTCACATTAACCCAGCAGTGACTGTCGGTCAACTGGTTGCCTACAAAATCAAGCCCATCAAAGCTGCGCTCTACATTATTTTCCAGTGCTTAGGGGCTGTCGCTGGAGCTGCTATTTTGAAGGTAAGTAAAAACATTTTTTCTCAGTAGAAATTATTATGTTTGTTCCATATGATTTTCAAATAACTCACTTACTATTTTGTTGACAGGCCGTATCTCCCGAAACTATCCCTCCAAACAGTCTCGGAATGACTTTGCCGGCCAAAGATATCACTGTTGCTCAAGCTTTCGGTATTGAATTTCTGATCACTCTCGTCCTGGTCCTGACTGTCTTTGGAGCCTGTGACGAAAACCGTAATGACGTCAAAGGATCCGTTCCTCTCGCTATTGGACTATCAATCACTGCCTGCCACTTGGCTGCCATCAAGTACACTGGGGCTAGTATGAATCCAGCACGAACTTTTGGACCTGCTGTCATAACTGGAGAGTGGACAGAACATTGGGTAAGATCCCTATCTTCCATTTCCTTCTTTGAGGTTTCAACGTGGAACTGTTGTAAAACTTGCTTGTATGCAGGTATACTGGATGGGACCTTGCGTCGGCGGAGCAGTCGCTGGACTCTTGTACCAACAGGCCTTCAAGGCCCCCAAGGCAAGGAGCGAGTTCGTCTATGACCCAGTCGCGAAGGGTGACACGAAAGACGTAAGTTATTAAACGAGCAGAATCCATAGAACCTAGGCTTTATATAATCGAATGATTTTTTGTTTCTTTTTAGGATGAAGCTGCCCTTTAAATTGAGACCACGGAAATTGAGCATCAAAATACTAGGCTCTACGTCACTTAAAGTAACAGCAACACGTGCTTTTAATATATTTTAGTGTAGCTTGTGTCAAAAGTAATTCTTCAAATTGTTCAAACGTACTGTCAACTGTCGACAATTTGCTGTATATATTCGAGCAGTGTTCATTTGGCCACACATAGATGTCGCGCCAAGCCTAATTGAGGGTTTGAACTTCCTTGAAAGTGCGCAACAGCTACCACAAAATAATTATAACAGATTGGTTGATTTTAGAGCCCTTTTGCAACCTGTAGCAAAAACTCATTCTCACTTTGTGCATTGTCTTTGAAATTTAAACTTTAATTGTAATTGCTACAGTATAATCTGTCAGTATTAGTTTGACTAATGTTCTCACAAAGCTTGTAAACAAAAACCTTGAACCATGGGAAGTTTCCGCTAGAGCACATGTAAAAGTCTTAGATTCTGTAGTTTTAGTTTTATTTTCAAAACATAACTCAATTAACCAAGCCACATGAGTTCATTAATGTTAGCTACGCGCCAATTACACGGTGAGAGGCCTTTGACGACAAATGTAAGCGTTTTCGATGCTTTTTGATTTGCGCAACCACGAAGTTAGCACATCGAGCAATCATAATCGTGTTTTTCAACAACTATCCGTCAGCCCTTATTGTAATATTGCCTTCACTGCCTTCGGTTGATTTTTCATACTTGATTTGTTTTATGGGGGAATAAAGTACATGTTCGTTCTATGTATGACACATGAGGAACCTTAACTCTCAAAGGCATATACAATTATTGTGTGTAATGCTTCATTTCGCACACTCGAATTCTTATTCGTAGGATGCAATATGATCGCATTCGCAACCAAGAAACAAGCCTGTTACGTCTCAAGTACTGTACGCACAAAACAGGTTTTTTTGCAGAACACAATCTTTTTGTTGTGTCAGAGATCTTCAACGGGTCGGTCGCGACCGACGCTGCAGCATCAGCAGCACTCACAATATGAAGGATTCCCCGCTTTGGTCATTTATTATACACGTTCTTTGAAGTTCGATGATGCCACGTAACTAACTAACTGCATAGGCCGAACGGCAAAATGGTTTGATAGCTGACTTTGCAATGGATGCAATGCACGCGTGAATCCTTTCCGCCCAACCAGAACACTTGTTGGTGTATCAAAACACATATCGCGGTGAAGCAATGGTCTTGGGCCGTCTGCGTGGGAATTCATATACAAGGAGGAAGTTGGACCTCAAGGAAAGGAACCACATTGTTGCAATCTCCTTGTCAGCTACCTCTGTCATAAACGAAAATTGTGGTTCGTGATCAGTCAGGTGCAATAGGTAATGAGTGCATTGAACATGTGGACTCCGCCAAAACGCTTCCATCCAAATTTTTTATTGTTTTACTACAACAATTTTGCTAGCAACCTTTAGACCAAGCGGCTGACTCCAATTTCACTAGCTGCATGACTATCATTGGAAACGTGTACCTGGCTTACTTACAAGTGTGATTGATTACATTGTGATATTGTGATGTGACAAGGGACACTCAAAAGTGATTAGACAGGTGAAAGATTCGCAAAAATTGGAACTTGTGCTCTGAATCCAAAATTTCACCGGTAAGATGGGCTCTTCAGAAACTAAACAAGCGTCAAAAGTGTGCTTAAGAAGTTCCTTCAATGTAGTTCAAGTTCACGTTCAAAAGGTGTGAAGCTCATAAGACAAAGTGGAATTCAGTTAGCTATTAAAATCAACGTGGGATAGCAAAGCAAACATTTCTTGACTCTTGAAATTTTCACTTCACAAGTCAGCTATAAAGTCTTCAATCCAGCTTATTCAGTGACAGCTGGACGATAAGATAAGACCCACAAGAAGTAAACTTTTCTGTACTAGAATATACAGAGATATACAGTAAATAAGCAAACTATTGATTAAACCCACGGGCCCAAAGTACAAGGCGATCAAAAGCTAAAACATCTGATTGCGGCTGAACTCTTGGCTGAGGTCCTCGAGCCGTAGTATAGCCAGTCAGTAGAGTAGATTACTTTTCGCCAATTAATAAAAGCACGCTGACGGTGTCTCGCAGTGATTTTTGGTCTTTGGGTGCAGACACAAACTAACCAAGTGACGCAAGCGCGCATTGCAAGTAGGCAAACCTGTTGGTTGTTACGTACACCATTGTTGTTTGTTGTTACATTAAAACTCTGGTATTCTTCCTACATAGGAACGTGTTGCTGGATCGAATGTACTGAAAGATGGGCCTTTCCTGACGTTCAAAAATTCCCAATACCTGAAAATTCAAGTGATTAGCGCCGGACCTGCGACGAATCTTTATTGAACGCCAAATCTCAAGTCTGATTCCCACCACTATATGTGCCAACGGCACAATTCAGTTTCCAATATGACTGCTGACTTCCGCAGTACTTTTACGAGCTGGCTCGCCTCCTTGCAACATATTCTTCATATTCTCTATATTACGGTGATAACGTTTAGAAGAGATGCAGTGTAAGCGTGAACCACTACTACTTATCGCCACTAAAACCACCATTTTGATTGTCAATTACCGTTTATTTCCAGACTGGTATATCGAGCAGCTAAATTTTCGTTGGTTATGCGAATAATGCAATGGAAGGATGTTTCTGTCGGCGAGCTTATGGAGGAGTCGACTGCCAAATGTCCGAACAAAATATGCTTCCACTTCGAAGACACTCACATGACATTTAAAGAGGTTCAGCATTACTCAAGCACAGCGAAATCTCCTTTCAATTTTTCAACTAATCCAAGCATTCTGTCCTTATTTCAGGTGAACGACATGTCAAACCGAATTGGCAACTATTTTGCAACCAAAGGATTTAAGAGAGGTGACACTGTCGCCTTGGTCATGTCCAACCGACCCGAATATCCTGCAGTTTGGCTTGGTTTGAGCAAGGTAAGTCTATGCATGGGAGTTTGATGTTGGAATTAGACTACCTGATCATTATTCTAATGACGTCTTTGTCAATTCCAGATTGGCGTTACTACGGCATTAGTAAACTTCAATCTCCGTCTCCACTCTTTAGCTCATTGTGTAAAAGCTTCAAATGCCAAAGCTGTAATTTATGAAACTAGCCTAGGAGAAGGTGAGGGAAATTGCCTAGTTGTAAAAGTGCGGCACATGCTGAAACGCCATATAAAGTTACGCTATACGCCGGTATGAATACAGATGTGAGACTGATGAATTATGGTTTCCTATTACATCAATTTTACAGCCATGAAAGACGCTATTGACCTAGGAGAACTGGATGGAGTGAAAATGTATTCATACGACGGGCCTTGTGGAAATATTTCCGGGTCAGTTAACCTCCACAAGGAGACCGAAGAGTGTTCCAAATCGCCTCCACAAGGCTATAAAACCATTAGCTTCCATGACAATTTATGCTTTGTCTACACCTCCGGAACGACTGGCCTGCCAAAAGCAGCTGTAATTAAGCACCACAGGTGAATTTTCATTATTATTCTTTGATCAAATTAGCACCAAGTTACACATGATCAACACAGAAATTTTGCCAACAGAGATAGAAAATTGAGCGTCGATAGATCTAAAGCTAATTTTTTTCAGATTCATGATGGCTGTGCTGGGCGCCCATTACGTATACGGCTGCCGAAATGAGGACGTTTACTACACTCCATTACCTTTGTACCATATGGCTGGCGGTATGCTGGCTGTAGGACAAGCCATTGCTTTCACCACCACCGTCGTGATAACCCGCAAGTTTTCTGCTTCCCGCTTCTGGAGTGACTGCATCCGGTATGATGTCACGGTAAGTTCTTCATGGATATACACACGCACTTTCTGGATGACAGATGGAATGTGATTGAAATTTGATGGGTGCAATTCCGTCCCAAAGAATTATTATATCACTTGTGTCTTCCAGGTGTCCCAATACTTGGGCGAGTTAGCCAGGTTCCTCATGAGCCAGCCTGTAAAGCCCGAAGATTCTAGTCATAAAGTTCGATTGCTCATGGGGACGGGCTTGAGAGTGGAAATGTGGGATGAATTTGTTAATCGGTTCCGGGTGCCTCACATCATTGAATTTTATGGCGCAACTGAGGGAAACTGTAGCATGGGTAAGGAGTTTTATATTTTTCATCTTGGACAGATCGATCTGATCCTGCCAAAACTTCACCTGCATTCAAAGACCAAAGGAAGGCTCTAACATCACAATATTTATTACTAGCTAATCTTTGGAATCATCCCGGCGCTATTGGATATTTACCGCGAATCCTTATGCCACTTTATCCCATGGCTTTGATCAAAATCGACATGGTTACGGGAGAACCTGTTCGAGATCCCAAGACGGGACTGGGTATCCGTTGTAATCCTGGCGAACTGGGAGAGTGCATGGCAGCCATCAAGAGACATCCTTTACGAGATTTCCCTGGGTAGGTTGCCTCCTGTCTCCACACATGAATCTGAGTGGCCCAATTAGCGAGCCATCAATATTTACACGTGGCAAGTTTCCTATTAATAATTTCATGTTTACTTTCAACTGATAGATATTCTGACAAGAAGGCTACAGAAAGCAAAATTGTTCGAGACATTTTCCGCAAAGGTGACCGTTGTTTTCGTGCAGGTAAGCCCTTTCATGAAAAGTTGTATCTGCCAAGCATTAATTTTGTCTGCGCTTTAGGATAACGTCTTGAAACTTTTCTGCAGGTGACGTAATGGTGATGGACGAGTTGGGCTATTTCTACTTTATGGATAGAATTGGAGACACTTTCCGCTGGAAGGGAGAAAATGTATCCACAATGGAACTGGAAACAACCATTAGTCGTTTCTGCGAGTTGAATGATGTCGCTGTCTATGGCGTCAAAGTAGCCAATATGGAAGGACGCGCGGGAATGGCTGCCATTTCTGATCCTAACAAGCTCCTCAACGTCGAAAAATTGTGCCAAGATTTGAAGAAAAGTTTGCCGGCTTATGCTGTCCCACTCTTTGTGAGAGTCATGAACAAAGAAGCGGAGCTCACAGGAACCTATAAGATTCGCAAAGTCGAGCTCCAAAAGGAAGGCTACGATGTGTCAAAAATCCAAGACCCAATTTACGTCCTCTCTGCTGGAAAATATGTTCCTTTGACGCAAGAAATAATTAACCAAATTAATTCCGGCTCAATTAGATTGTAAGAAAAAGCGTTTGCCAAAAACAACTCCCAAAGAAACACGAAGGCTTGAATATGCGATGCAGTGCAAAAGTTGGAGGCTTAAACCACCAACGCAGAATTTTAATTATGATAATCAAAAAACCTGGTCACAGTCCTACAAAGAGCTCCAAAAGTATTAAGAGAGTTCATCAGTTCTAAGTTGCGCTTAAATTAGCTTAGCCTTGTACACCTGTTGTGAGCAATTTCATTAGCTAGTTCTTCAGAAAATCTCTACTGTTATTGTTCCTTCTTTCTGTTGTATTATACGAATTTCAGTCCATGACCAACAGCTCAACTAAAATAAAACAATACATATTGTAAAACCACTGTGAGCAGGACCAAGTTCTTGTGTCCAGGAGCACTATTGAATTCCAAATTTGTCGTTCTTTTCATGAAACTGAACGCTGCCGACCACTGCCGAACCTGGAACAATGCAACTCAATCGTTTATGTACAACACAACATGTTCATTCAGCTGTTTACTACTATTCACAAACCTTTGACGAAATTTTCGCATTGAATTCCATCAAACTTTCCGTTTCCACCTTGAGCAGTAATGGGTTCGTCTATAGGCACAAAAATAAGTGGTTTTAGTGTAGCTATGTACAGAATCTGAACCATGATTTAGATTTCGCATAAGCATAATTAAGTAGCGCACAACAGCAGAGCAAGATTATCCATTCAGCTCACCTGTTGGCTCAAGTTGCCAATCCGATTTTGGAGCTCTGCTGTAAACTTATATGAATGGAAAGGCGATATTTGAGAGTCTACGGCCTCATTTAGAACTAAAATAGAGGGATATTGAATTTGAGACGGCAAGTATTTTTGAATTGTATGCAACGGAGAAAACCGTAAGAGAGCGCTGAAATCCTCCTTTGTTTGCATCTGCTCAAAGTCGACCGAGCTCCAGAATTCTCTCCCCAGTTCGTGGTATCTTAGAATATCGAAAACTCTAACAAAACGGGAGCACATAAAATTACTGTAATTAGCAACAAACTAGCTTTCTCAGTTCCAAATGTGACAGAAACACGACAAGTCGACCTACCCTCCGGTGAAAATCGCAGCGGAAAAGTCTCCTGGTTCTCGATTCAAGCAAATGGCAGCTAAAATTGCTGAGTTCGCATGACCAGTAATTACTACCTTGGACCTTTGAGTATACTTTTCATGAATTAGGTAACGAATAGCTGCAAAGAAATCTTCAAAGGCCTTCTGCCTGACAATCCGTGGAAGTTGCTGGGATTGTTGGCTGTAATATGACGTAAGTAAAATCCCGATTATTTTACAATGCCTAAATTGCATCATATTGCTTTCAAGATTATTATGAGACCCTTCCTTCTTTAAATATATATTACTCACCTGTTTCCTCGAACCAGTGGAATCGCCCAGATTCCGTTGAAGTGATTGACAAAAATCAGAGACTCAATCTGAAATCGATGTTCCATAGTCTTGTTGACATGTGTGAGGGCCTGAATTACAACGGGCGTTGATTCATTTTTAACCATGTCCTGTAAAATGAAGCATTACCTCGTGAAAAAACAAAACTAATTTCACCAAGCTTGCGATGCTCCCATTAGTGTCTTCCGCATGGAACAAAAAAAACTCATCTATTTTACTTAAACGCCAAGGCCAATGAGACGATTTTTAACAGCTGCAAGGGGAGAAATGTTTGGAGACGATTCAAGTTCAACACATTGCAGTGATTGTCTAAGCAAGCTGCTAAACTGAGTGGAACACATGGTCAAATTCAAATCGTGATCGATGTCTTGAACCGCGTGGTCCATGTGGGGACCGCCATTCCACTTATTCACCATTTACCTCGACAAATAAATGAGTCTGCCAAACGGCACAACGTTATTGACTCACTCTTGTACCTAATTGAGTTTCCCATAGGGTAAGTGTAAAAGTACAGCTACAGGATTTATTACAGAAAAGTGGGCACTGCTGCCACTGCTACAGAACGTATAAGAGTAGTTTTTCCCAGAATGAACATACCTTCTTATGTACAAGAAGCATGGGCAGCATTATCCTATCTGCTCCAGGATAATTAATGAGATTAACTTCCATGCTTGCCGCACGGAGGGAATCAGGAAGCTGGCTATTTTGAAAAACCTAGAAGGAGAAAGATTCTTTAGCGAACTTGTCTCGTCAATTCCCTCCCTCTAAAACGAGTTTTTAAAGCCGAATTAAGAAACACGTACAGTGATAGCTTTTAGCCTATCCATACTTTTCTCATTAACTTTCTTATGCAAGTACATATGCAATAAACACTGAATTTTGAACCTTACTTTGCAATTTATGCCAACGTCTTCCAATGTGCAATGGTACACTCTTCCTGGAACGGCCACAGATTCATAAAGTAGAAAGAATTCGCTTTCTCCCGTGGTATTTTCATTAACTTGAACAACTGTTCCTGCCGTTTCGTTCAGATTGACAACTTCCAGAAGCTTTCCATCGTTGAACTCACGCAGTTCAATTCTGAACGTGAGGTGTCCAGAATAGACAAGCAGCAGTTTCGATCTGGAATAATTAAATCCTTGCAAATTAAAAAGACTTTTCCATTCAAATTTCGGAATATTTCGATGCTATAATACACGTTCTTGGGCCGTTAAATCTCCCTTCGTTTTACTTTTGGTAGAGTCTCCGGGGACTGGCTCAACAAACTTTACAATTCACAAAAAGCGAATAAAGTCTAAACGCAACCTCTTACTGATTCAGGGGTCGTGTAATGATGAGAAGATTATTAGCTGAATCTTCGGGGATGACAGAGGCAAAAGAAGATCTTGGGTTTTTCACTCTGTCCGTCTCCACTTGAATTACCTGGAACCTCGAAGCTTTGCGATTTGTCCGGAAGTAGAACGCAGATCCATTGTTTGTCAAGTACTGTCATAGAAAGATTCAGGGAATTTTAGCTCAAGCCTGCTTAACTGCAAAGCCTAAGAAGGTTAATTATTTGACCATTACAAGTTCTGTCGCTTTGAAAATCATTCAAGCAAACAGGTCCAATTCCAGCAAGTACAGTAATTGAACTTTCTTGCTCGTATAAAAATACTTTGCGTACGGCCTACTTGCAGCATACTACAGTGGCACCGTTGCAATATCGAGAACTTGAATTCCATTACACTTGTTAATGATTCAAGAGAGTTCAATTAAGCTGCTTCTTTTTCGAACTCACATTAACTTTTCACCGAAGCAGGTAATTAGTCATTACTTTTAGTTTGCATATTTTTAGCATTAATAGTTTTAAGAATGTTTTATCATAAGAATATGTAGTTTAATTTTCATAACTATTGCTATGTAACAAAATGGCAGCAAACACAGTGCGGATGACGAAATACTTTATAAACATATCCGGATTTAAACCATTCAACCTCATGCGGCTGTGAAGGTGTCTTATGGCTCAAGACACGTAATATTGTCCTTCGTTCAAGAAAGATTTTATAGCTTAATGGAATTGAGAATGGACTCTCGCAATGCTAAAGCTGAAGCTGAAAGCAGTTACGTCATCAGAGAAAACGATCAAGTGGCTTCAACTTTGGCGTCTATTAAGTTAGTTCTTTTGAAAACCGGGAAGAGGAGAAAATACTGATAATAGTTGTAGATACCTCATATCTTGCTTCTTTAATATCCCCAAAAATTGGCTTCCATATCATAAACATGAAAATGCCCCGCTCAAGGCTGCTGATGTAGACCGAGTTGGCACGAGGCCCCATCCTTGGAAACGCCAGCAAGTGCTTCCCACAATCCGAAACCTTGAACGCCCTACAAAAAATACGTATTGCATGAATTATGATAACCAGCAGCATATGCAGCATCACCAGCCACTAGCAAGCAGTATAAAGGAAGGTGTTCAACATTCAATTCTGAACTCCTATCCCTTGCCTAATATTTGCCCCTATCCTAGCGATTCCATAACAAAGCAAGTTTTACTACTCCCAAAAGATTTTCACTTACAATTTCGATGACGGGGATTCAGGGAACTGCATGATGAGAATGTCTGCAGTCTGCGGGGATCCCATGGTATGGTACCATCCTTGCTGATTCTCAAATTTCCTTGACCTGCCGTCACTTTCAATAGGGTACGCCTATGCAAAAAAAACATCTGTATTGGTCAATGCCATTTCGAGCAAAGGATTTCAAATGAGCTTAATGCATCAAATTGCATCGTTTCCTCGCAACTTTGGAGCCAAATGTGCAGCAATAACATGCATTATGAATAAAATTCAAGAAGAAAGATTGTAAATATGGCAAAAGCTTTCGCTACCGCATAAAAGAATCCTTTGTTATCGTGAGTCCATTCAAGTGAGGCAAATCTGAGTCCTTCAATTCGATCTGGCAAATCGTCCCCCGTTTCCGTATGCTTGAACTGGCAAGTCTCCCATTCGCTATTGTCCTGAGTGAAGCAATACGAAAAGACTTTTCCGTCTTTGGAAAATCCAAAGTTTTTCACCGCGACCTTTCCTGCCTTGTTCTTGAATACTCCCATCGGGTCGAAGAATACTTTTGCCTGCGATTGAATACCAGGCTGGACGTACACGGTACTGCGAAAGGAAACACGAATCAATAGAGCTAAAATCAGCTTTCGCTCCTTATGTAGACGAAGCTAGTACTCTGCAAAAGTTTACAAGTTTCAAGATTACCACTGCTCTTCCGATGTATTAGAATATTGGCAGTAATAATATTTTCCATCGGCTTTGACTGGAACATTTCGGAACTGAGGTTTGTACCAGGTCTTCTTGACAGTGTCTTCAATCACCTGTCTGTCCTCGACTTCATTAAGGAAATCCTCCGTCAAAGCGTTCTGGTCTCGTATAAACTGGAGCGTCTCCTTGCTGTTTATGTCTTCCAACCAACGATACGCATCTTTCACCTGAATCAACAAGACCTTGGTCAACTTTCTTGATTACTCCATTCAGATCGATAATCACTTCTACGGCTAAAACTTGATCAAAATTCCGCAGGGCGGAAGTTACCTAACCGATGTTCCGTCGTACTCGATGCTCTCATCCCGCCGTACATGTGGATATTTGATGATACTTGTACTAAATTGAATCTGACAGCAGACTAGTATGCACAACTTTGCTAAAAGCCCTCGTGTCATTGTCAATTTTCACCTTCACTGCACTGGTCAATGTCACCAGCAATCACCCAAGCCCGATTCCAAAACTAGGAAATCCAAAATCTACCGGCACACTTCTTTCTAGGCCAGATACTAGTAACTGTTTTCACCTTTGGCGACGAATACTTGAGAGCATACAACTATCTAACTCAAAGCAGAGAGAATGACTGAGAAATAATCGCCTAACACGTGCCGTGAATCTTCGGGCTTCAAAAAAAATTACTACCATCCGTACATAACCAACCGTGAGAGAGCAATACAGAAGAAAAGAGCTAATGCGTTTTTGGCATGTGCTGAAATACCAAAGCCTCATAAAACACATCTTGTATCGTTATCTATATGCCCTCACTAAACGATACGCCAGCCAAATCACATCACCCTGCATTTGTATTTTGAACGATTGCAGGTTTACCACCCATCGCCAAATGGACTAACAACTCAAGATACCTATAACCTTTATGCACTTGTTGTATCTAATTTTAAAAGAGCTTTCAGGTTAAAGCGCTATGTCTCCTTCCATTGTACTGTGCATATTCTACTGGGGTACAAATGATAGCCGGAGCAATGCTTGCTAGAAAGTATGAGCTTAGCTGGCAATTCGGTGATTCGCGAAGACCAATTACTGACAACCGATTCTGGCCATACTCCAGCATCTCTCTGCAAGGCTCAGTGGAAAGATGAAAAATTAACTCTGTTTCCGTATGCTTGACATGAATATTAACTTTGGAGAAAGACGAATGTTCAAGTGCTTGTGACAACCAAAAAGAGCGACCGTGTCGATTTTGAGCAAAAACTTTTGTCAGACGGATCTAGACTTATACCCGACGCGACCTTTTTACTACGGACAATGCATTATGCGGAGGGAGGGGTAAAAGCGCTTGTTTTCCACCAGAGCAAAAAACCTTGCGGTATGTATTTTTCGCTATTATACTAAAAGAGAAGCCAACCAGATTTTTTGCAAAGACGGGAAAAGGCGGAAAGCGTCAAAGTAAAAGATGAGCAATTAGAGATCGCTTCTCTTTTTGTTTCCAACATGCCTTTGTAACGGTTGAACAAATTGATGGAACTGTATGGGCTGGAACGACGATTCCGAGACAAGTCGATTAATTTACTTGTGTTTCTTTTTCGGATGAGCGCCGCATATATCTTTCTACCCGTCTTCTTTTTGGTCTCCGACCGCACCTTCTATCTTTGGAATCTTTGAATCTATGTGGAGAGAGCACATTTTTTACCCAATGGGATTTTGATCTTTAGAGAGCTCACGGTCGTCGATTCAGATCTATTTAAGACTTCTTTGTAACCTATTGAACCGCATGTTTCTTCACCACCATGTTAACACTATGCCATTCATGGACGCTTTTTAGATACAGTTTTTTCTTGCACAAAAATGCATTGGACGAAACGGAAGCGGCAACCCGATATTCCATTCGCCAGTTTCAGAACCAAGCACAACAGATACAGTCTGCCGCTCCGACAAAAAAACATTTGAAACAAACAAACTGAAAGTCTTGTGTGTATTGTGGTCTGCAAATCCAAACTTATTGCCAATGGTAATGGCCCTTGCTACGTGCCTTCCCGGCAGGGGATTTTGTATCTTTACAGCACAACAATATTGCCTTTTATGACGATTTAAGCCAGTCCGATGGGAATCGAGGCAACAAATTTCTTTTTTTCAGGCATAGCCCAAACCAGAACAAGTTACGCCTGTTTGGGTAACAGATAAACAGTTGTTTGTAGATGCTCCATAGACAATGCCGTTAATTTCAATCTGGTGTTTCTGCCGAGTACCTTACATTTTGCTGGAGGACATTCTCTATTCCCGTGCTGGATTTTACCTTATGCCTCTGCTGAAGGTTTGTGCAGCTTTCCATTTTATGAGCTGACTTACCGTCTGCGCGCATTTCTAACTGTCAGTCAGCCACGTCTCAACAAGTGTTAATTGTTTGAAGTTTCTTAAGGTAACATGAATGGAACCTTGACTCTTGGCTACAAAGGATTTTTAAACGGACGATATCAGTTCCTGGATAGCCACACGAATAGCACAAGGTTACTGAAATGATAAATAGGTCAAAGTCATCCAAGCATGAGAGTGAAAGTTCCAGCAAATAACATGTCGAAGCATAGCTTCACCCTGTTTCATTTATACACAAAGTTTCAAGTCCCTCACGTATCATCTATGGTACTTGGCCGTCTATTTTACGATTCATTAAAGACTGATATGCTGATACCTCAAGCTTCAAACATGCAATGATTGTCCCTTCTGCAAACCATAGTGCCGATTCTGGATTTTGTCAAAGTATCCTTGACGGTCAGAGTCAACATTTTGTCGACGCTTTCACAAGAGCGAGTATATAAAGCGGGTAAAACACGACTGTAACACATTCCATTTTGCACTCTGGCTTGTCAAAGTTGTCAAAAAGACAGTGTTACCGAATCCTACAATACAGTCAACATGAAGGTAAATAAAGCCTCCCAGTTTTCTTGTTCCATCTGTGGCGTGGTGCTAATACAATCACGGAAATTTAATATTAATTTAACATTCACAGGTCGGCCTTTTGGTGTTGTTGATGGTACTTGGGCTCAGTTCAGGTGGATATGTGCGGACCAAACTACCACCAACCAGATTACAGCAGAAGTTGCAGCAGCAGCAGCAGCAGCCAACAGCAGCGCCCGCAGCGCCGGCTCCAGAGCAACCAACTACTTTAACCATCAAAGTGCATACCTATGGTCTTCCTACCGAAAAAAGCATTGAAGAAGAACAACCCGCTGTTGAGGAACATAACTACGAGGCTCCTGCAGCGCCCCAAGAAAAGCAACCTGCTGAGGAAGACTACCATCAACCGGAAGCAGAGGTGAAAGCGCCGGTGAGAAATTACGATTATGTACGGCATCGTGACGGCTTCTTGACTCCACCGAAAGTGACAAAAACTCTGCGAAAGCCGTCGCAGTCCCAATCTCAACCTCAAGAGGCCTCAGGACAAGAACAAGCGTCATTAATGGAAGAGTTCGAAGACGAGCGAGCAGTTCAGGAAGCCAACAGGAACGCCAAGTACAACTTTGCCACTGCTGTTGATGACGGAATTATGGATCAATCACAAGTCAGACAGGAAACCCGGGATGGACTGAAGGTACGATGTATATTTGATAAATTTTTCATGTTCGCGCTGCTTGAAAACTTCGTTCTTGGATGTTCTTATCTCAATTATGTCCTTCTCTTTTTCGTGCATAGGTGTCCGGAAGCTACAAGTATAGCGATGGTTTCGTTCGTAGAATCGTTACATATGAGGCGGATGAGAATGGATACCGAGTCGTCTCGTGAGTTACATAATGTACTTTGACACCCCGATGTTTGAGTCCACCCTCACGTGATTTTTTGTCTTGTCCTGTACAGGGAGCATACGGAACCCATCGGCGAAGGTCCTCAGATTGACATGGTGAATGGCAAGGCGGACATCCATACCATGGTTCACGGAGTCGATACTCAGTATTCTGTCAACGCCGATGAAATCTCTTACCATTCAAAACTGACAACGACTACTACCACGACCACGACCGAGGCTCCCCTTGCTGCTCCAGCCAGAAAACCTGTCAAAGCGATCCGGGTCCATTCTCCAGTTGTCTCCACCTACCAAACTCAAAAAGTACATCAACAAAAACTTCCTTACTACAACCATGAGCAGGAAGACGCTGTAGAAGAAATGGAAGAGGCCGAATTCTGAAACCATTGTGTACTGCAACTTTAATCCGTTTTGATAGTGATATCTCATTCAGTTTGTACTAAAAATTTAGGGATAACAAATAATAAACGTCAGTCCTTGTACATTAGTGTTAATTTTACGCTTAAACTTGCACTTAATACCGACTTTGCATTCAAGAGAAATCCGAATTACAACAATATCACCAAAAATAGTGGACGTTAGCGTTTTTAGCAGCATGTCTCTTTTGTCCTTAAATTTTTGAATGTATTCAGAAGAACAAATCTAGACTGGGATCAAAATGACCCCGGTTCGAGACGGAAAGTAAGCCTATAACGTAGAAAACTTTGCAAAGCTTTTTTATCATTTGTTTTTCAGCGTTTGTCTATATCAACGAACAACATCTAGCGACACAGAGATTCGCCTTGAACAGTAGCAATTGCTCTTGCACAGATTAAACTTTTCAAAATACCCCTATTCGTATGAGACCGTGAAAGCTGCTTTTTGTTTACCTAATTGACCTTATGTCTATGTATCTATAATTACCGTTGTCATCACAAGGTTTTCTGTCCGCGTTGACCCTGGATAATTCCTTGTCGAATACGTGGAATTTCTAGTCCTTGTTAAAACATCGCTATGTCCGGTGAAGCTGTTCGCCGTCGGTGTTCTTCGACGAATTGGAATCCGCCGGTTACGTCTTCTCCCAAGCATCCAACAGCCAAAAGTTCGGAGAAACTCTTTTTGGAATTTTTCTGTTATACATACCAACAAGAATGAGGATCGTGATGGCAAAATGATGGATTACTCTTCGTCTTTTCCCCACTACCCTTATCATTCGAAACCAGTAAAACTACCACAATTTGCTACAAAATTTCGAGAACTTTCCTAGACCTAAATATTGCTAACTTCAATTAATATTCTTAACCAAGGTTAGTGTTTTTAACAACATAACGATAGACATAAAAGACTCAAGACGGAACAAACTTGTTAGCAGTTTCAATAATCACAAGTGTTAGTCACTGATAGTGTTGGTTGCAAGCTCATCCATCAGTTAGTTTAGTGCAGGCAATTTCATGACAACAAGAGCAACATGAGGCATGATTTTTTTTGCAAACAATGTAGTTGATTAGAGCGAGCTCCGCTGTGCCCTAATATTCCCCGTTATTGTCAAACTACCCTTGACCAAAACCCAAGTTAGTCCTACTTGTTGAATAATGACAAAAATACGTCACCTTGATTTTTCCTTTTCCAACTCATCATAATCTTTTTTATCCAGACATCCATCCAAAAACGCGCAGGAGGTCGACAATCGTGTCTCAGACTGTGTTTATTCGTGAGATTCTCCAAAATTCTCCCGCTACAAATGTTTATATATACAGCTAAATCATTCACACCCTCACGACAAAATTTATGATTCCGGAAATTTATGCATGTATTACATTGCACGTACATTAGCTCAGAAAAAGGAAATCTGCAAGGAAACTAGTTCCACACAAACCTTCTCCCAATCTTGTTTAATTTTTCACCACAGTTATTAACGCATACCGTGATTATTTTTCTCGCAGCTTGCAGTTAGATGTTTGCAATTTCTATCAAACGTTAGATGTGTGCTAGCGGGCGAAGCTAAAGTTAGAGCACTAGACTCGGTTGACGTGCGGTGTCTGATGACTGGTTGGATGGGTGGAGTAAACGCGAGAGGTGGCAGGATTGTACTGATGTGGGAAACAAAACTGGAAGGCTCGTGCAAATTCTCTTCGAAATTTGCCTGCAAAAATCATCAATGAGACAAAATGTCGTTATCAATACCACGTCAAACCCACAGATGAAAACATTCCAAAAAGCTTCTACTGCCAAATAGGAGATAGTTCCAGAAATGGTAGCTAATAGAATATAAAATACTAAGAGCGGAATATTCAGCTTTGCATAAGAAAGTCTACTACTGCCCATAAGTAAATTCGACTTCAGCTATACATTCTCAAACTTTTCTTGCATTATTTTTCAACCTAACTTTTCTTTGAAACCGTTCATAACGTTAGAACTTCTACTGTATATCATATTGCAGAAACGGTTTTCGAATTGATATTAGAACCGTGGGAATACATGTGCAAGAACAGGTCTACAAGCTATTCAATTATTGAAGCATCTTACAGGCATGGGTCATTTTATCCGCCATATTGGCCAGTTCCGGTTTGGCCATAACTCTAAGGTAATTTCTTCTACAATTCATCTCCAGAGAGTTGTTGGCTCTTTAGACTTCTGTCATTATATTCAACACGGCCTCACGGCAGACGTCATCGAGGAGAGTAAGTAAATTGTCACTTTCTGTATCGTATTTTGAGCTATATACTGTATTTTCGAACTGTAAAAAACTTTTGTGTGAGTAAAACTTTTACCCTGAATACTACTAGAGGTTATCAACTTGCGGAACAAGACTATATTTACGTGAGAATAAATGCTAATTTTTAAAGGTAAGGTTGTGTCGTATCGAAGGCGAGAGAGTCAAGTACAAAAAGTTACTGAGCATGGATATATATATATTGGATTAGAAACTAGAGTGAAAAAAGCAGTTACATCAAGCACAATAAATTCCAAAAGGGTTAGTGGACAAATATACAAATTCACATGTACTACAAGAAAATGACTACGATACTAGATTCTGAATAGAGAGATCACAGCAATGCATTCAACTGAAAATTGAGGTTTGATAGGGTGAGAAAGATTGTCTACTTGTAGCTATTAGCTACTTCTACGGCACAAAACGGAGAAATCACAACTGTTGAGTTACTTACCGCTCATGAAATTGTAGATCAAGGGGTTGATTGCCGAATTGGCATAGGGGAGCCAGTGAGTCATCAGAACCATCGAGGAAACCAGGTCATTTGGGTACAAGTCGATAAGAAGGCTGTTACAGGTACCAAGTGCAGCAAGTTAGGAAATCTCATACCCTAAATAGCCGAATTACAAGTAGGCGACTTACGTGAGTACAGAGTAAATGTGTACAGGAAGATAACAGAATGCGAACATGATTACGACGGCTACCAACATCTTAGCTGCTTTGCGACGAGACCGAAGTTGACAGTCCACTGCATTGCTAACGTGGATCGAAGTGCCCCGATGAGTTGGAGTGAGCACTGAATCAAACGAAAATATCCAATTACATATCGTGTAACGGTATTCCTGCAAGCTATAGAAAGCTCCCTTAGGCCTTGAGACTCGATGACGAGACTTGAAGAAGGGTGCCACAGAAATATACAAACGTTTGATGTTGGTTCACGTAACCGCTCATACTGCTGTTTTCACTAGCTATTCAGGTAAAATGTAGAATGCTTTGAGGTAACTGAAGTAAATTCTAGTGAACTTTGGTTATAGAAATATTTGTCAAAATTTATAAAGTATTACTCACGTCTACCACTGCTGTACTGAACTTGAGAACCGTTGCCATTTGTAGTAGGGTAGCGTCTCTCTCCAGGAATGTTGGATGAGCTCCACAGGACTCTTGCAATTTGATAATAGGCGACGCTCATAAAAATTAACGGAAGGCAGTACAAAAGAACAATCCGGGCAATCATATATATCATATCTAACGTAGGACCCCATGTCGGCACACACTGGGTGAATAGGGTTGTGTCAAGCTTCGTGTTAGTTAGGTCGATGTCCAGAGTAAAAAGTTCCGGTAAAGCTAAAACAGAATTCATAGGATAAAGTTATGCTCCACTGCATCAAATTCTGTCAAGTTGCTAACGCTAACTTACCAAACGACAACGAAATAGCCCAGATTGCGAGTATAGCCCGCTTCGCCCGACTCGTCGTTGCTTTGAATTTCAGTGGAAAACAGATGGCGTACCAACGCTCCACGGATATGAAAGTCAGCGTCAGTACTGACACTGATACCGAAACAGTCTGCAAAAATACATATGGTTGTTACTATGTACATGCTATTTTTGGCCATATTAAACCTTTAGACGATGGCCACACAATGACTTTGTCATCATATCAGCAGCGGCATTGTGCCACTACCACTGCAGGGCGATCGGTCCTGTCATAACCACGCACAACTGGAAATAAATTGCTTCAGCGAAAAAATGACAAGCTCGCAGCGTCCAAGCACGCAAAACTAGCATGAAATATGACCTGCACACTGTAAAAATGTTAAATATGAAAACTCACTTGTTTCCTAAAATACTCTTAATAAATCACCGGAACAGCTAAAGTTTCTGAACGCATTTTTAAATGGCTGTCTTGCGGAAAATTGAGTAACGAGGCTCACGACTTTCACCGGAAGAGCCATTCTGGCCACCGCCTTAACATGATTCGTCGCCCTAACTTCCATAATTCGGTAATCCCCTGTAACATATGATACATTCATTTCATGCATTCAAGTATGCTTTCAACCTTTTCCTCCAAGCATACATATATATATCTGTCCTTCATGCCCCAAGGAAACATGCTGCTGGATTTGGTACTCGTGTCAAATCAAGTACAACGTGAACAAGAACAGCAAATCGATAACTTGCTAATTTTTTGAGTATGTGGGAAGAAGACTGTGCCCCATTTCTGCCGTTAAATATTAGTTTCATAAAGTACGCGAACATTATGCGTCTGAAGAGTTATGAAGCTAACGTTTCTGCAGACGAGGAAAATTTGATACGTTTCCACCGAAAGATTAGAAATAGTCTGAAGCTATTAGGCAACAGATTCAGCTTGTCAAATTGACCTGACCAAAATTTGAGTTATCCAACGTAATTTCCATCGTTCCACATTCAGTTTCATCTTTAAACGGTTCTCGACAAGTGAAAAAAAGTTTCGTGTCGAAAACCTTAACAGTGATATAAATCCGAACAATTCACCTAATCCAAACCCTCCCCAACATAGTGTTGACGGTGTCGTAACAAGGTTTTGTAAACAAAATTTTCTATTGTTGCTCTCATAGCTCTAACAATATATGTAAAATTGAAGCAAAACAATTCTAAACTTTTCCCTCATTTAAAATTCACAATCAAAATTTTCGCTCGCTAAATTTCAGAAGTTTTTGCTGTTGCCCAACTTATACAGCAAGTAACTCCATTTCGAAATCCATAAACCAAAACTTTTTTGCGAAGAGTTCTGTCCAACAATTCTTTGTTTGTTATTAGATAGGAAACAAAAAGAATATCTCCAATCTAGCCTTCAAAGTACCCTAACAGCATCATTAGCTCTCATGTGAGATTGAGATGCAGACGAAACAGGTTTCAGGTTTTATTTGCTGATTCTGTTTGTACTGTTCGCGAATGTGTACGTTCGGTCGGATCATTTCTGACAACCATTTTAAACACCACAGTGACTTTCTTTTGATGAACTTTTGTGCTCCTAGCTTAAAACCTATAATCCCTTTAGTCTTTCATCCCTTGCGCTTCAAGTGTGTATACAGTATTTTGTTACCTTGAGCAACAAATGAGATTCACCTTAGATACAGATGCCCTTCCGACAATATTTCAACATTGCCACCTTAACTGCACTTGAAGTAAGCGTACACCAACATTTCTTATACATCATTAATTGTGGATACATAACTAAAAAAATTCTCACTTGCTGGAAAATGGTACGCTCTTGACACATTAAGTTTTGTACATATAACCCGTTACATATGGCCTTATTTATCATTTCTAGATTGCACTATGATCTTTACATACAAAAGAACGTAAGATTATCCTGAATAAAACAAGTGCTTTAAGGAATGTTGAGGCGTAGTTCTCGTTCAATGTCTGTAATTTCATTAAAAATCCATTTTTTCCAATCTTTTTGGGTACACATAAAGATGAAGTGTTAGTAAAACCAAACATTTCCATGGCTCAAGCCAGCTTTCTGGATGCATAACTACTACTTTCACAAAAACAAACATCCTGGTTCTTGTGGTAAACAAATACAAGCTTTTCCAATGCCAATTTGTGTATTCCAGGAAACCCAAAGGCTGAGACTTGAGTAAAAGCAAATGTTGTTTTTGTTTTTCACCAGAGAAAAACCTTGCATACACTACAACGTCATCACGGATTCACTGAGTGGATGTTTCTCCCTATAAGGGTGCACAAAAATGAGCTGCTGCGAATATTAGTGAGTATAACCTGATTAAAATGCATGACTGGCTCAAGGAAAGATGAGAATATTTTTCTAGCCGTTCTCAGTAACCACTTTATACATAGTATTTGTGTCCCATGGTAGCAGCATGTAAGTACCCACTTTCCTTCCTTCTCATTTACTTTTCGCGGACTTAATTTTGCATGCAAAGCCATTAGTACAACCACGCATAAAAGTATTACACAAGATTTCATCAAGACAACACCTGTTAGAACAACCAAAACGCTAGCGTCAAACCGTCGCACTTTCTTTAAGCTGATAACAAAACGGACAAACTTGCTCAAGTTCTTCCATTTGTATGCATCTCAGGCCTCAAGCTTAAATACTTCTTGCTTGTCTCTGAAACAACTTAATATTTTGGTAACGTCTTCAAGGCTATAAGCTTCTGCTCTGCACGGCAGAAAGTAATTTAGTATAGTACTGGTGTGTTCTAAATCACATTACAGTGGCTGCTGACTCGGATCATTTTCCTTTGATTGTTATACGACCATGCGATCTGAACAACGGTCATAGCTAATGAGATGAGTCGGCAGCGTTTGAGAACCAAACTTTTCTTGAGCACCGGGCTCGCTGTATGTGATGTGATATGGCTGAACGAATCCAAAATGTAAAAACTAAATAGGGCACTCGATATCTATCAAGCAATTAATACAACCTAACAGCTCCCACTGGACTAATCAAACGCCATGAATGCTCCTCACGATCATTTGAGACAAGGATTTGACGTTTACATCAGGGTTACATTTTCCGACTTGCTGCTTCCATGCACGAAACATCTTATAAAAACAACCTTACCGATTTCGGCTTGGGGAGAATAGACTCGTTAAACGATAGTTTTAGAGAAAATCTTTCTCGGATAATTATGGAAAAAGTGTTGGAACAAATGCTTCCGGAGAAGAAAGCTGAGCTAACAAAATGAAGATAGCTGCGAGTCGCAGTCGTGAGTCGTGGCTTCCTGCTGAAGGGAGATACAATCGACTTAAATTTAAGAGAAAGCCGGGAGCAATAGCGTTAATGGACCGTCTGACCAGCCCTTGATGTAGTAGCTTCCCCCGACTTTCTCTTGAGAAGATTAGCGTGGGTGGAAAATGGTCAAACTTGCAAAAGAACTGTACGTGTATACGTTATGCGTTTCCTCATTAGGTCGAGTATGAATGCAGAATGGGCACTGTAAACGTGAAAGCACTGTCCAGGAAGACCTTGTTATCTCCAGATCCAGACCTAAAATACTTCCTCTCATAGATACTCGTATAACCACTGCGGCTCACTGCTGCAGTATTTCGGGGGCCCAAATGGAGCATTTGCCTAACGTCCAATAAAGGCTGAGTTACGCATTGCCATAACTCAGTGTTCACGCCTACAACACTAAAAATAAACTACCACAAGCAAAACATCTCTTGATTTAGACTACGTATTGTCTAAAATTTACTGTGCTCAAAATTTC
Source organism: Sphaeridia pumilis (assembly GCA_034698345.1). Lineage (NCBI taxonomy): Eukaryota > Metazoa > Arthropoda > Collembola > Symphypleona > Sminthurididae > Sphaeridia > Sphaeridia pumilis. Next base: position 67,349 of record JAQGBJ010000072.1, read on the forward strand.
ATGCGTCGGAACTTGGCTTGTTGCTCACCATTTGTTTGCTTGGGTCGCTATTAGCAAATTTCCAACGTACATACAAAGGTCTATGCGGTACAACCTGAGCAGACATGCATAAAATGAGAAAATTTTTATACGAATTGACAAGGTTGTCGGGCTCTAAAGTAGAAGCTATAATTACTCTTGGACTGGGTTTTCTTCCCTTGTATCGAATCTCTTGTGTGTAGACACATAAAAAGTGGACATTTTATACACCTACAACTACAACCACTGACAACTTTCATCTTGCTTGTTTTGATTCTTTCAGTACGTTTCTATCAGTGAAATCTAGTCCCCTGGTCATCTAATTCCTCAAATGATCCTTGAATCAAGAATCAAAGAAACCAACCAACTGATTCCGCCTCATGCAGCAGAATTGCTGCCGTTAAACTTTGTCGTTTGCCCACCCCAAGCTTCATTTAGCACCAGCCAAATGCTACAATTACAACCCTTGCAAAATCTTCCAATGGGGACTGTCTGACGAAGCAGAACCAACTCGTTTAATCACAAACCTTCATTATCCATGTCCACAAAAAAAAACCATTCTGTAAGATTCTTTAACAGAATCAAGCAGTGCCGAAATAGCGAAATTTTCGCGTTACCCTATTCAGCATGTATTTTTTCACTTATTTCTACCAAGACGAATTTTGGTGCAAGTATAAGGTCGGCAGACATTAAAAAGCTTCTGTTTCTTCATACCGTCCTTCAAATGATTACCTGGATCATTATTCGCTATATTTTTGTACAGGAGATGTGTTACTGTCGAATCTGTTCAATATTTTTACGTTTTTCAATATAACGCTCTACCACCAGCAAAAGTGGCTGTTTACCTGAGGTCCTGAGCCCACTTGTACTGTACCAGTAAATTTCACAGAAATTCTTTGATACGGTGTATGAGGCGTAGGGCATTTCGGAGTGGTGTTAATGACGCAGCAACACCGAAAGTTCCGTTGTATTTCGTTAGCAAATGGTGAAAACGGCTGCGGGCATTTATACATGGACTGAGACAGGGTGCGTATACATGGATAAAACAGTACGACACGGCCCATAATTGTCCCCATCTGCTTCAATTAATCCCAGCCTCGTCGCATTCGTTTGTCCCGGATCAAACTTAGGACTACTATAGCATACGCACTGTTCCCTATAAATACACGGCGAAGAGAACGCTGGTGGATGAAAGGAAAGATACACATATACATAAGTAAGCTTTCATTAAATTTCCTTCCTATTTCGGTGAGCAAAACTCGACGGGCTATGTGAACTGGATTGGAGACGGATGTAGAAGTAGGCAACTCGGCTAATTATTCTTTCCCATATTTCTGCTTTTAACCTGCCACTCTTGTTGTTTCCAGCAGCAGTTGTCGGTTAAATTAGATGAATGAGATTAAACCAGCGGCTTCCAGTTCAGTCCTAATCGGGCCTAGGCTTCAGAAGCAGGCGTCCAGATCGCTGATTGAATGTTAATACATACGAAATCGCCTCGCTAGACTAACAACTTTCCGTTTAGTGACGAACAGACGAGAATCTTTAAAAGTAGTATGGCGCATAACAAGTCAAACGGACGCTAACGATGCCCTGAGAAAACTGCCTCTTCCCTCTCAGTAAGCGCCTTGGAAATGTGTGCAGGGACTAAGCAGGTGACGTTCGTCAGCTTCGCTGGCTCAGGTCTGCGAAAGTGCTCAAACTTGCCAAATAAATCAGACCAACTTTCACCAGCTTCAAACTGGATTATGTGAGATCAGCACTCAGAGCACATATACACTTTCCTCTTCAGTCAGGTCCAATCTAGTCCCATGCTGAACCACGACCAAGACACCACCAACTCCTTCTTCTCTCAAATTTCCACACTATTTTTCCAATACAAAACACTACACATCTCCACGAGCGACAGTTCACAGAAATGAACCTAAACGGTCGTATATGTACATCATAGCAAACCCGATAATAATATCAACTATTTTCCACGTTAAACCACTCGCAGGAGAAGCTTTTAGAAGCATGGGTTCACTATGAGCATACTTATAAATCGTCAACTTTACCTGCCCCTGCTCTGCTCCCATTCACATGTACGATGCCAGTCGGGCAAAATGGATGCTGTGCTGGCTGGCCGACTGGCATACGCATCACTACTAATTATTTTCGGATCGTTAAACAGCATTGTCGCTACTTGACTAAAGCTTGATTATACAAAATGCAACAAGTCTAACTTGTCGCATTATCGTGCAGGGTTTCAATCTGCAAGACTAAAAAATCTAAAATCGGTTTCCGATGGAGCAAATACGATTCTTTGCAATTATCTAAACTGGATGCAAACATGGTTCTAATACAGCTGCAGAAACTTCGTGGTGTCGACCTGTTTAATATATAATTTATAGTGCTGACATTATCATAATTAAGGAGCAAACCCTTTAGTAAATTTGCAAAGTAAACTTCCTTATATTATCTCTAAAACTCGTCCCATGTTCTTGTCAACCCTTGGTGACAGCGTCACCGAAATTAATGTCACTCATCAGGACATATTAATCAATATTCGAGTGTCAAGCATGGCCAAAACGTGCAGCCTTGGATCAAGCAAAATTAGGTCTCTAGAATTTGTATTGACCGTGCCTCTACTCCAAAGCTTTACAATGTTGAAAAAGAACTAGTCAATTGCTCTTAATGGCGCTTGACACCATCCTGATTAATTACTCCGAGCGTCTAAAAAGCCACAGATCAGCTTTCCCAGCAGAATCGCCATACAAGAACTCCTCTACATGCCTATCACCTCGTATCCTGGATTTACTATTGGCATGAAAAGCTTATTGTAAATTCTCAAAGTGACTTACGCCCACTTTCAGCCATTCGTGGAACTTTGCATATATACTAACTTTCCCTCTGGTTGCTAATCTTATTTGATATTGACCATGCACAATCGCCACTTTCACTTTCTCCTACACCTACATCTCTCCTGCACTTTTAACGTGAGGCCTTCATTGGGTTTTTTCAAAAAGACTTATTTATCTGTTACTTACACCAATTCTGTTTACACAAAGTCAGGAATTCGCACAGAGGGTAGTTCATTTAGTGGATCAATTTTGTGTACATTTATAGGATAATAAGGATGAAACATTGTGCATAAACAACTTTATTATAAAAATTCTTTGAACGTGAGGATTTGAGGATAAGAAAAGATTTGCCGTATTCACATGAATATTTCCCGGGATACAAACGTTTGGAATCTTCTCAACTTTTGAAAGCAGCAAACTTACAAAATTTCTCACTAATAGACTACGACTTGGAAAATTTTGCAACATTCATGAATATTCGCAACAAAAAATCTGCAAACTTCAGTTCAAGAGCTTCAACGCGACAGAACCTCTTTTGTTCTGGAAGGATCATTAGGAAGTAATTTTCCCTTGTAAAAGTTCCTTGTCATCACACTCAGTTCAAAGGATAACACTGTGTCCATTGTTTCAAGAGTTTCGTTTATATCCTTCAAAGCCCGGTCTAGATGAAAGCTCTTTTTGCCAACTTCTTTCTGGCTAACCCAAACAAAGACAAGTTTTTCTCCAGAAACAAAACAAGACATGAAGCAAGCAGTTTCGCCAAATAACCTTTCCATTCCATGGTATGTTTTCGCCTGAAAGTCGGTACTTGTGCACATGGCTTTTCATCAAGAAGCTCATTCCTAAAATGCCTTGTATAAAAGTAATTAAATGGGGTAAAAAAAGCAACCAAATTTGGCTTTCTCCTCACGCCGTTAATGAAACACAAAGAATTCTCTTCAGCGGTTTTGGTCACAACACCGTGCTTACGCTTGAGAGGACAAATTTAATTAATTTTAAGAAAAATTTGCTTATTAATCTCCTTCCGCTTAATACTTTCTGCATTTACATCACCATTTGCTTTTGAAGAACTGGCAACGAGGTATTCCTACCTTGAACATAGGCAAAGTTGTAATTGGCGCAAAAAATTATACTTCTCAAGGCGTACTTGGAGCAAAAGTAATCTTTCCAGACTTCTCAATCTATGATAATCCAACTTCTAGACACGAGTACCAGAAAGCGCGAAAACCTTGGAATTCAACTTCGTTCGTACATTTCCTACCGCAATAAATTCTCCAAATGGTTTCTTGTACTGTGAATAAATAACATAGTTGATTATGCCATAAAAGTACTTTTTGTAACTTGTGAAAAATGATCTGCAATCTTTACTTCTCACCACCGGAAATGAATCGTCTTGCAAATATTTTACCTGCCAAAAAACCACAAGAAAAATGTCGGCCCTTCATGTACGTAAATGGATATCTTCGTGTAAGCTCCTTTTGAACCATTAAATGCACGTTTCTAAATATTAAGCTGAGCAGTTTATGCCTACATGCACGTTAATGTTGAAGCTCAAGTAAAGTAGACCACTGCCAACTCGTTGCCCCTCTGAAATGAATAGATGATGGCGTCATTTAAATTCATACTTGAATAATCTAAACTATTCCAAAACGCGGTTGATCATCCCAAGCAGTTTTGATCTTTCTGGCCCCAACTGGAGCCAAGTTTATCTTTGTTCCGCAAAGTCCAAGTCTGGCTTTACGACACTGAGCAACAAAACGGAAATTTCTGCACACAAGCTTTCACTTTACACTTTCCGTTGTCACGCATGATACGCCCAGCTCTCAGTTGGAGATCCGGCAGTTAAGAACGAAAAAGAGGATGCCGTAAAGAGACGCCTTGGAATCACCCACTTCAACCATGTCTTGGTCTCCATGTTCGTCACTTGCCAGCTGCGCACGTAATCAGTTCGCTAACCGGATGAATCCAGAACAAATCCGTTCGCCGCTCCTTAAGCCATGAGCTACTTGCTGAACATGAACTTTCTTCGGATTTAAATGAGCTTCGCCTGATCGAGCGAGTTTCGTAAATTATTCTCTCGAAAAGTTGTATTAAAGTTGCAGCTAGGCGTCCATGCGTCGTCAATGGCAACATCCCACTTGGTGCTTGGCTTCGTAGTTATACGGGAAGTAAGTGCGTTAAGCCGCTTATATACTGTCTTACAGTACCTTCGTATGATAAGGGAGATTGAATGTGAAATGGCAGCAAGACACGGGCCTCTCCATTATGACTCCCCCGCTGTCGCCATGAAATGGCAACGGAATGAGCAAGAGAACGAGTTGAAGACAACCACCAATTTGACTAGGACTCCTTGGGGAGGCTTCGTAAACAAGGTCCAACAACCAACCCCACTTTCTCCATGCAGACGCATACATATGTAAACAAGCATACATGCCCATCGCCCACGGATTTCGACAAAGCAGTCCCTGCTTGACAAAGTGGACAATGACGTCGTGTGTCGACATATAGGCGGCTTCTAAACTGAATGACTGACAGCTCGTCCAAGAAAAGGCTCCTGCAGTTGGTTAGGACTGCTCATCCTCTACTCAAAGTCAGGTATATCAGCAAACTGCCCTTCTTCAATCTGAATCTTGCGAATTTGACGTCACAAAATGCTCACAGTTTTGGAACTTGGAAACTCCCCAGACATGTACCCGACCAAACCTATTTCTACGCAATAGTCGTTTTACAATCTTGGGTAATGCCCGGGTAATTGACAAAAGTCAAACTTTACTTTTCAAACTGCACTCTGGTGAAATGGGTACTTCTTTCTCATGAACTCTTAACGTCACCGTGAAAACGACAAACTTTCACTCGCAGGTCTTGTATAGAACAAATCCTATCATAAAACATTATTGCTTCTTCTGTCTGAACATCCCGCTGTATCAGATTACATATCGCAGACACATTTTGACAAAACATTTTTTTCTCATCATTGTACACAACGTCCATCCCTTCCAGCGACAGCTAGACTAACGAAATTTGTGAAACTTGATTTTGATTGTATTAAAAGTTTACTTGACATACATGATCTTGCAGCTGCATAGATTGCTTTGAACGTCACACGTCAGTTGAAAAGGATACAATTCTTGGGGTCTTTTGCAGTTATTTGTAAATACCTACAATTCAAAAACAACTACACACTCACAGGTTGGTTTCTTGACATGCATGAAATTATTCGCAGTCCAGTTTAAAAAAGTCATCAAAACGCCCACTCGCAATCTATATCCTCAGACGAAGCTTGTTTTCAACAGGCATTTGCCTTGTGCATTCAACTTGAATTTCTCAAGGGTGGTATAACTTTCCCGACAGCGAAATAGGAAGATGGCTCACATGTTCCAACAAGTACGTTAGCAGCTTGAGCAAAAGCTTGAGAAGCCTTTCACGTATGTGATATTTACGTAATGGCCCCTGTACAACAATAACCTACTGATTGGA
>JAQGBJ010000073.1:0-73681 GCA_034698345.1 Sphaeridia pumilis
TTCAAACTTTCAAAATCCCATGTGTTCTTATGGGAAAATCAAGTTACGCTTCACCATTGGCCCTTATGGCACTTTCAAACTTCGAAGGGCCCTAGCTCCGAAACGAAGGCTTGCGCCGACCTGAAACCTTCAAATTCGGATTCAGCGACGTCGAATTGACCATACTAAGGTCATTTTGACCTGTTTCCAGAAAAGGAGTGATACAAGAACTTTTCCGCCTTCTGATAATCAAAAAAATAACTGCAAAAACTGAATTTTTCGCGCCTCCGGAAGTTTGAACATTCCAGAAACGCTTGAACTTCGTTTTAGGCTACGCATATAATGGTCAAATGAGCAATAAGCAGCTTTGAATTTTAAGCCCGTGGGTTTTCGGTATCGGATCGCTGGTTTTGGTGAAATTCGAGAACACAATGTTATCAAATGGCAACTAAATTTCAATTTTTTTCAATGTGAAGAGTTTTTTGAGGTGAACTTTGGGATGCTGCTGAGGGGCCCTTGGGTGCCTTCTTTGTCCCTGAATAGTTTCAGCTCCCATCTAAATCTGTAGGCCCAGTAATGGCCGTTTCAAGTTGGGAGTTGCGAAATTCAGCATGGGGAAGATAGGAAAGTGTACCTTCCAAGTCCTGCTGTGGCCAAACGGAAGGATACTTTGATGAACGGACTTGACGAAGTAATTGCCCTTAGAACCCTTAACAATCAGGCCAAGTATGAAGAAAATCCGATACAAAAAAATTTCTTGGCAAAAAAAATCGACAGTGGTACCCCTTTCGATTTTTTTTGCCAAAAAACTTTTTGTCTCGGATGCGCTTCATATTTGGCATGAATGTGAAGGGTCCCAAGGGCAATTCATCCGTGAAGTCCGTTCATCAAAATGTTTTTCCGTTTGGTCACAGCTGGACTTGTAAGGTACACCTATCTTCCCCATGTTAATTTTTCGAAATTTTTGAGTTTTTTCGTTTTTTAAGGCTTGTGAGTTTTCTTTGAAGCTGAAACCTCCCAGTGGCATAGAAGGGACCCAAAGACATCCAAAAAGTTCCACAAGGACCCCTATCCCTAGCCTTATTCGAGAAAAATCCACATTTAACACTGTTGCTCGATAATACTAGTGATCCGATATCGGAATTTTGTCGGGCAAAAAGTTAAAAAATCGCATTTCCAGGCCTTAAATGACCTCCAATCGCTTCTATTCGTATTCAGAACGCTTAGTTACCTACTTTTCCACGTTTTGAATAGATTTGGTTCATCTCGTTTCTTGGTGATTTTGATTTTGCTGAATTCTGTGCATTTTGCTATTCAGCTGTTTTGATCTTTTGGCTGATTTTGGTACTCGGCCAGTTTTGAAGGAAGAAATTAGGATGCAAGGTCATTTCTCACCTTTTGCAGGCATGCCAGCTTTCATTTTAAAAGTTTAAAGAAAACGAATCAGTATGGTGATCGGTTGGTGAAATCTTCTAAATGTTTGATACGGGTCTTGAGCTACAGAAAGTAGCTACAGTTTAGGGCTATTCTTTGATTGCACAAACGTGACAATTCTTATGACATTCAGCAGCTTCATATTGTTAAAGCGTGTAACCTTTAGGGCACGAAGCCCAAGTTGATGATGAATGTTGAATCTTTCGGATCATAAATATGTTTATGAATCGATGATTAAGTGAATGGTATTTATCTAACCTATAAGTTATACGTTGGCCAAACACATGTGCACATGTTACGTAGTTACGCCATGTTAAGATAAACTTGAAAAGATCAAGTTGTGTTTCTTTGACGCATTGGTCAGAAGGTCAAGAATTTTCTGTGATAACAGTGAAGAGCAGTTATAAGTAGAAGGCTGAAAGCCAATTCACTAGAATGCAAGGAAAAGTCGACAGATTGAAAAGTGACATTGAAAATCTCGGTGACTCTGTTATAATCAACAAGAATTATGTCTTTCAGATCATATACATTTCTGGCGCCACAACCAACGAGGAAAATCAGTAGGCAGCGGAATTTGTCGTTCAACGAAGAAGAATTTGCTGAGCAATCGAGTCGGATCAAGACTGAAAGTATCAACTGCCATTGGGCTGGTGATTCTGTCCCGGCGCTTGACGCTATGTCAACCCAAGAATTGATCATCTCACCTGGGAATATCCTTGACGTATCTAATACATGGCGTAAAGGAAACGAAACTGCTCCAGAAGAGGTGAGAACGCCACACTTTTTTGAAAAATATTTTGCCCTAGGTCTGAATATTCAAGAAAGCAGCAATCATCTAATCGAGTGTATTTCAGCTGTTCGAGAGCCTTCGGTCATGTCTAGAAAGGAAGCAGAAGGAGTTAGAAGCTGGAGATGTCAGCAATGCTAATGTTTCCGATGCAGAGGTCTGATTGAAAAGTAAATAATGGGTGCCAGGAGCTAGGAATGAATGTAATTCGATGGATGGTTAATAGGTGATCCATGTCGGGCCTGGCAGTAGGATAAGCGGCGTGGAAGGTGCGCAGCGATCAGATCTGAAAATTACGGGGAAAATATTCCTGTACTCTTATGATGCTGATGACATCGCTGCAGCCATACAGCAAGGTATGACAAAAGCCTAAAATTAGAGTGGGAATTATTTGAGTACATGGTAGATTTTACACCTGTGAAATTTCGCAGGTTTGCAAGAATCTGGAACCGAATTTTTGGATTCGCTGGTTGTGTCTATCTGTAGTAATTCTGAGCAGACAGGAGGAATCGAGTTGGAAGTAGTACAGCAAGTATGGCAAGTGCTAGAAGAAGCTGTCGCCTCGAAGTCAGTCAACATGATAGGGTTATGTGACCTTGACCCTCAGCTTTTCATGAAGGTTTACGACTGGGCTACTATAAAGCCTGGAATTGTCCAAATCAATCTGGCTTCTTGCTGTGTGGTGCCACCAGAGTTAGCTGCATTTACGAAACAGCATGACGTCTTGTTGCTGACCCATTCAGATCCAGGCAGTAAGAAATCATTTTAAGTATAACATTTCTATATCTTTGCTTGGTTGAGTGGAGGTTAACAGTATTCTGTGCACTTGCAGACATCTTGCCGAAGGATAAACTTGAGTTGTTAACTGGTGTTTGGCAAACCAGCCGAGGTGCTTCATGGGAGACTAAATGGGTTTTGCGCTATCAAGTACACGTGAAGACTCGTGGCGTTTTGGACACCAAGGGTTATGTGGCTTCACTGAAGAAGGATAGCCATTAGGGTTGGAGTATCATAACTCATAGCTAGCCAATCAGTCATGCACAATTTTTGGTCGGAAATACACATAGATCTTGTTTGCAATGTTGTTACCTAATCATCTTGTCTGTTCTATTCCTGTCATATATATTCCGATAGGATAATCGATTGTGAAGCCACTTTCGCTGTTTTAGTAAACTTAAGTCACATTTACTGAGTCCGTTTGTTTTTATTGGGCAGAAAGAGATACACCCAAGATTTCATGACACTAGTCTGATGATTGCTGCTTTCTATTCTAGTTACTTGGAATATTTGTGTCTATTCATGTGATTGAAATGTTTTTCTTAGAATTTTTGACTTTGTATACATCCGACCCGGAGCACGATCATCCAAAACCTATCGAACAAGATGTCTATCTTCGCGGGAATCCGTACTGCTCCCGAAGCGTGGAGTATGTTGAATGGGATTGTGTGTCTGTATAAGCGATCTCCGGCTTGCAGTTTTAAAATGGGAGAAAAGTTTACTTCAAAGATTTGTGCAGGTAATTCTTTCACGCAATGCGAATCTCAATATGGCGGTTTGACACTGCCACATTTTTTATTAAATTAGGAACCGTCGGTGTCCTAATTCCATCCGATGTGCTAAAGTATATGCGTTTGACTTGCAGAACTAAACAGTATGAAAACTCGACCGCCCCGTAACGTTGTGGAGCTTAGGAAAGTTCCTAAATTGAAAGCATCTGAGGACGAATATTCCCGAGGAGTGCTGGCTTCTGTAGCAGCTGGAGATTACAAAATAGAGATCATGTCAGGAGTCAACTTCGCAGACCATCCACTCGTTGTGGGACCCAGATATATTCCGGCAGATTTCAGGACTTACGTTGTGAATCCATACGGCTCAAGAATTTCTGGTCTAGTGTGTAAGTAATAAGTAAAGTTATGATTTTTCTGTTCATCGTTGATGATAGCTGTTTTATAATGATATACCGGTTTATGAATTTGCAGTAGTTGGAGTGAACGATGGCGTTTCAAAAGCACTCAATATCAAGCGAAGTCGTTGGATTAGCAAATACCTTGCGAAGGGAAAGTTTGGTGTTTCCACTGACAACATGTTTGAAGATGGGAAAATCATCGAAAAATCAACCTATCATAAAATTACGAGACTGATGTTAGAAAGAAGTATCAGTGTTGCGCAGGCATCGCTGCAAAAACAGATGTTCACGTATGAACGAACAAATACACATTAGGAGTGTGGGAAAGACTAGCTAACATTGTTTTTTATAACATTATTTTGTTGTCGCAGTGCTGCTGGAGTGTCCATGGACAGTCAATTGGCTTATGAACTGGCTAGTCAAGGGGCTTTGCGACCTGTAGATCCAAAAGTACCCGTGTTCTACTCCTTGAAGTTAATAGATTTTGCTCCTCCAGATTTTACAATAGGTATCTGTAAATTGATTTTTTTGCCGCCAGAACATATTCACTCCATGAATTGTATATCACTGTTTTTGTTTCTTTTCAGAAATTGTAGCAATTGGAGGACATGAAGAGGACTATGCCGAACTAATCCATGGGATCGGCCTGAAACTTCACACAGCAACCACCTGTACAGGACTGAAGTGTATCAAACACGGGCCTTTTGAGCTGAAACATGCTTTGCTGGATAAGCATTGGACTGTGGAACATTCTATACGGAACATTGTAGACAACGACATTGTCTTGAAGGATTATAATTTGAAGCATAGAGATCCAATTGTCCGTGGTAAAGGTCATGACAAAATTCAAGAGAGATTGCAAGAAGTCATAGCTGCTGAGAACTAGTAAAGTTTACATCTTGATATGTATGTGTTAGAACGTCAATGATGAGACTTTTAATACAAACTAGAGCGGTGGTTTGATACTTTATTTAATGTACATAAGGATGAAAACATTAATGTGGCGAGTATTTTTACGCATATTGCATACTAAAACTTGGATTCCGTCATCTGAATATCTAATATTCCATTGCCTTGATCAGAAAACGTATTATGCAATAAGTTACAATATTGAATAAACGAAGAAATAGTCACTCGAAATTTCAAGTGTGAATGTGAGCCTTATTACAAGGGTCAATCAAGTACGATTACAAAATATCTACTGCCCTGCTTCAACTACGCTACAGAAGCTCATTTTGCTAGACAAATGTCCACTGTCCCCTAGAAATCCCTGCCACGTAGGACATATTTACCTATCGGTGCTACGCTACTTTATGTTGGTTAAGTGCTATTTTTTAACAGGCTGAATACGATATTTCAAATAACTGCTAAGAATTAAGCATAATGTATACTTATGAAATCCATTTACATTCTTCTTCGTATTTATGATCCACGAATGTAGATGGGTTGCTTCACAATTCCGAACCTGCGAAAAAAAGGGTTAAAATTAAATTGTTGAAACGACAATAAAGACTATCAATATTTCTGAGGCTAGAGAAGCGATTAAAAATAAAGGAAAGCAACGAATGAAACAGAAACAGGTAAGCAAGCACTCCTGGAAAATATGTACATACTTGTTCTTGTTACCATCAGATCTCATTTGCGGCTACGGAGGTTTCTGGTTGGTACTTCAGAAGATGAAGAAAGCTCGTCGTCTGAATCAGGGAGTTTCACCTTCTTTTTCGGAGGAGCTTTTGCTGACGGTTCATCTGGAAGCGCTTCGCCCTGCTTCCTACTTCGAGTGGTCTTTTTCGCTGCTTCCTTGGTAGTAGTTTTAGATTTTTTGTTTGCTTCAACTTGAGATTTGGGAGTCTTCTCAACGACGTCGATAATCTCAATAAAGTCATCGTCATCGTCATCAACATTCTGTGGCATCTTCGAAGCTGAAGTCCCGCTACGAAGACCAGTGCTGGATTCAGGATTCTTTTTTGCTCGTGTTGCCTTCATTTTGGTTGATTTAGCTTTGTCTGCTTTATGCGAATCTTCCTGTGTGGAGATCCCTGAAACTGGCTCTTCAGCGAATTTCTTTCTCCTCGTTGAACGGGTTGATTGTTGTTCTGCTTCTGTATGCAGCTCCTCATTTGACGCAGATGGTGGGACAGCAATGGTAATATTCCGTGATCTAGTAGATCGAGTGCCTTTAGCTTGAGACTTTTTGGGTGCTTCTTGTTCAAGTTCAATGTCTCCTACTGTTGCATTTTTCTGTCGCTTGCCACCACGAGTGGTCTTCTTGACTTCTGGTACGCTTGCCTCCGGTGATGAATTCATTGCCTTGTCTCGTACTTGGACTTCAGAAGATTTCATTGTCGACGTCTCTGCAGCCTTCCTCTTCCTCGACCCTCCTCCTCTTTTTTCATCTTTCGGCTCGTCGACATCTTTCCCACTGGACTCACTTTCTGCTCTCGATGTTTCGGCAACCTGCTGACGACTTCGGCCAGCGCGACTTGATTTCGATGGAATTTCCGCTTCGTCGGATGCGGTTTTAGTTTTCTTTCGAGATTTAGCTGGTACATTTTCAATGAGAGATGCAGAACTCAAGTCCTGATATGTCACATTCTTTTTCGCTACACGTAGGGGCGGTGATTTGAATTCTTTCGGAAGCGTTGCTGGGTCAATAGTGTTGTTCTTGGCACCCCGTTGTCTCGTTTTGCGTGGAGTTGGTTGCTTTTCCTCGTCGTCATCATCCGACAAAGTAATTACAAAAGAAGCTGTGTTTTTTGTCTCCAGTGGCTTAACTTTGCCACCACGAGTAGTTTTGGATGGACCAGCCTTTGGCACATCAGCACTCTCAATTGATGGTACATCATCGCTGGTACTAGACGGCGATTCGCTTTGCGCTGCCTTTCCCTTATCGGTTCGGTCGCGTCGTCCTCCACGAGTTGAAGGTTGTGACTTATGCTTTGCCACTTTGGCGTTCGTACGAATTTTTCCTGCTGGTCTCTCGGCTTCCGAATCCGCTTCAGAAATTGGTTCATTTGTATCGCAGTGCGTTACATTTTTTCTTGCGACCCTGGATTGCTTAGGCTCTATCTGCAGTGCTGCTGGATCAAGAGTGATATTTTTGCCACCTTTCTGAGCTCTAGTTTTACGTGTAACAGCTCGTTCCTCGGGTTCTTCTTCGTCGGAGATGTCTACAACACTAACTGTTTTACTTTTCTGGACAGTCTGCTTGGCTTTCGTACCACGAGCAACTCTTGATGTTGGTTCAGACACCGCTTCACTGGGAGCATGGAGCTCGGCGTTGGATTCTTCACTGGTGTCGGTAGTATTTTGTTTCCTAGCTTTCTTACTTTGTACAGTAGCGACGGAATCCGGCTTTGAACTGGATGGAGCTGTTGTGCGTTTTGGTTTGGACCCACTAGGAGCTTCAACTTTATCTTCAGATGTCTCAGAACTTGATTCAGTGTCATTAGTGACAAGCTTGGCTGATGATGCAGTTTTAGAGCCCTGATGCTCATCTGAACCGACATCAATTTCGCTTGGCAACCTTTGCACCATTACTAATGGCCTGAACTCGTTCTTTTGAGCAAGATCATTTGCTTCTTGCAATGACAATCGTGCAGCTGGAGTTGCATTTTCCTCTTCACCCCTGGATTTTGACTGTTGCTCATTCGTAGATGATGCTGAGCTAGTCAATGTGGAATTCAGTTTTCTTGATGACAGTGGTGAATTAATTACTGCGCCAGCAACATTAGAGGATGAATGGGATTTCGGGACCATTTTCGCCGCTTTAGCTTCTCGCTTTCTAAAGCTGTGGGATTTAGCTCCTTCAAATTCTATCACGAATGCTTCGTTCCTTCTAGCGGCACTCCCAGTAGACCGTTCGTTACTCTGAATCTGACTTTCTTGAGGTCGATGCGGTTCATCAACGCCAGAATTTTGTGGTACTGTCTCGCTCGGTGAGCTATTTAAGCTTTTCGAATCCCTCGTCTCCTGTTTTTCAAGACCTGCGTGCGTAATCAGTAGAAGATCAGTCGAACTCAAATAGCTGTTATTATATTGAAATTGAGCGTCAGAAAGACCCACGCTACAATAGTTTTTTTTCTATAATTATTATTTCGCTCACCTAATTCTTCTGGGGACGAAACTGGATTTTTGATCGATCTCCTTCTCGGATGAGCTTGACGCTTCAATGTGTTGGGAGTTTCTGATACAGCTACAATTTGTACTTCATCATTCCTTAAACTCCTTCTTTGTTTACTCGGGATAGCCGAATCTGAGTCACTGCTGATGTCGTTGGTAGTTTCTGACTTTCTGGCCACAGATTTAGAATGGTTCAGTTTACTCCTTGATTTTTTAGAGGCATGAGGACTTCTTCCTGGCACAACCACTGTTGATGCATCACTTTGTTCTCCTTCATCCACATCCATTCCTTGCTGATCGTCGGCAGTCTTCTGTTGATCTGAATTAGTATTTTCATCTTCGCTGGTCTCCGCTAACTGCACTTCTCCAACACCTTCAATTCCCTCCATCTCATCGGCATTGGTGGTTGCGTCTTTTACTTCCGCGTGCGAACTTTTTTTTGAAGTAAGTCTTCTCTCGGATTTCCGGCTGGAAATTTCAAGCGCATTGTTATTGTCTTCCACAATTTGTATGTCTTGTGAGCGCAAGGATCTCTCTTGAGTTCGAGAGCCGTTGTAGGATTTATCCGGAGATTTTTCATTGTCATGTGTATCTTGAGGATGTTCGGACTCCGAATCCCCACCTGAACTGTTCTGGTTGACCGGAGTTTGCTTAGTATGGTTTTTCTGGAGTGTTCGTCTTGTAGTCTTGAGCGGCGTTTGATGTTGGTTAGTGCTATCAAACACAACGCTGATGTTTCTGCTCCGCAGATTCCTAGACTTATTTCTCTCAGAAGGTGTTGGAGCAACGGGTGTCCTCGTTGACGTAGTTGATGCTTCCAGTGGCTGAATTGCTCTAGAACTTCGAGTGCAGCTTGCTGCAGATTTTTGCAAAGTGAGCATGTCTTCTTCCGCTTCATCATCGATTAGATGAGTTTCGTCGGACCGACTAAGATCATCTTGTTGTTTTCCAGTGTCATGAGCAACTTCGGCTTCGTCATCTTCAACATCACTGTCTACTACCACTACCATGTGCTTCTCGAGTACAACCGAGCAATCCTTGACCACTGATTCTGTATCGGCTTCCAGGTCTTCATCGATAATATCGCTACTTTCTTTTGCATGAAGGCTGGGTGATGGGGCAACAGTTGTTTTAGGCGTTTCAAAAAGTCTGGCTCGGTTGCTATCTCTGGGCAAACGCGTTTTCACCACCGGTGTAGACATATCGTTCGGTGACATAGCTGCTACACTTAATGGCGAATCGATCGCTTTATCCGAAGAAGCAGTTGCTTTTCTTTCAAGCAACTTAGACGGAAGAGACTGGTTCAAAAAGCGTGACTGCAGACCTTTACGAACCAGTTCTGTCTTTGAAAGCTCTACTCTTCTCTTTGGAGCTTCGGTATTCACGATATCTTCTTGAACTTCTTCGTTTTCATCCTCAACATCTTCTGATACCACTTGTACTGATACTCTATTAAGTACTACGGAACATGATTGGACGTGAAGCGGGCTCTTCAATGGCGAAGCAAGAATAGCTTCTTTGATGGAAATAGCTGCCTTAGGAGTGCCTTCAAATTCCTTACGTGAGACATCTGGCTCTTCATCTTCAGGAACGTGATTTTCTTTCGACTCTGATTCTAGCGAATCTGACAGATTTTGCGGTTCTTTGTCATGTGAGGATACGGCTAACGATGTTTTCAGATTCACCGTAACTGCAAGACATGACAAATAATGTTAAACCTGAACTTCAAAGAGGTAGTAGACTATGAGCAATATTTTACCATTCTTGGTGTTGTCGGTAGATTCTCCTGCATCCATCTCTTCATCAGAAAAGTGATTCAGGTCTTCTTCCATGTCAGACAGGTTATTATCAATGTCATCCGTTTTATTTGTTTGCACTTCATCCTGAACTGGAAGATCAACTGCATGCTGGTTTTCGACTTCCATACCATCATGATCATGAGATATACCCAAGTCAAAATGGTCAGAAGCATCAAAGTAGTTCTCCTCCTCCACCATATCTTCGCCCGACACAGCGCTGGATCGTGAAGATTGGAGGACCTCAAGCACACGAACATCTTGATTTTCACCAAGTTGCGGATCCGCAGTATGAAGTAAACTTGACTCTTCAAGTTGTTCCTGGGAAGTTTTACGACACTTATCATGAAGGAAGGATGGCAAAGGTTCTTCAACAGATACTTCAGGATCTTCTCCAATAACATTTTCCACGAGTGTATCCGACTGGAGCTTCTCAACATCGGAGGTGGATTCGTTGTTTACAGCGAGTTCGGAATCGACGATATCGTCATCAGGAAACAAATCCTGGCTAGCTGGAATTTCATCATAGACGTCGTGACTACCATTTGTACCATCTTCCTGAAGTCCAATTCCCATCTGCGCTTCAGTCGTTGCAGAAGTGAGCAAGTCTTGTGTACTGTTAACATCATCAGTGAACGAAGCGTTCTCTTCTTCTGAAACTTCAACTTCCATCTCTCCTGAGCTTGGAACCTTGGAGGTATCAAGCAGTTTTTCCTTGTCGTTAGTGACTTCATCAAAATTCTGTATCTCTTCTGCAGCCATAAGAGATTGAATTTTGCTTGTGGTTTCGGCGTCTTCCTCGATTGCGACTTCAGAGATCACCGCTACATCAGCTTGTAAGTCTGGATGTTCTTCTTGACTAAGTTCAGCTCCTGCTGTTGAATCATCTTCCGGAAACAAGTTTTGAGTTCCAACAGTTTCGTCCATAAGATTCGGTTCTTCCGTTGCAGTATTTGCGTGTGTTGCTTCGATCGGCACCATTTCCACTTCATCGGATGTAATGCCGTCTTGTTTCGATGGAGACTGAGGAAGTGGCAAAACAGTTCTAGCATCTGCAGGCGGTGTGTCAGCTTGTTCTGTTCCTTCATGCAATAGGCGCATTTCTTCTTCGATGTCGTCCAAAACTATGAGATCACACGTCGAACTCTCCGCGTCCTGCTCCTTAGGTGTATGGCAAGGGCTCAGCTCTATCAAGTCCTCGGTGGTATCAACGACATCTTCAGTGCTCAACTCTGGGCTCTTAGTGGAACTTCGTTCGCTACCTTCTTCGTCTTCATTGCCTTTTCTTGGTTCATCTTTGTCCACAGCTTGGTCCCCATTAACATTAAGAAGAGCGGCAACAAGAGGCATTTCCTTATTTCTCACGGATTTACGCAAGACCCGAACACGCAAGTCATTAGTCTTCTTTTTCGATGAACCAGAGTCGGCCATGGATTTCCGTTTCAATGATGGTGAAGGCACTCGTGGTGATCTTGCCGAGATCCGTATAACAGGCAGCTTGTTTCCCGTAGGAGACTTTGGAGCCTCTTCTTGCAGTGACCTGAAGCGCATTTCTTGTTCATAGAACGAAAATCTGTCTCCTGGTCTCACCATTGTTTCTCCATGAGGAGTTACGACTTCCCCTCGCACGATCGTCGTCTTCTTCCCCGTCAAATTTACCAGCTTCATCTGCAAAATCCACCAAGAAAGTTTTTCAATCTCTCCTGTAATTTGCAACTAAATTTTTACAAAAGCCAAAGACTCACGGTAACATCATCACCCTCTCCTTCAATATGCAGTTCACACTGATTACGGGAAATCTTCATGTTGTGTAATCGGATGTCGCTAGTGTGCTCACGACCTAGCCGCAGAACCCGCTTACAAATCTCGTAAGACTCGAAGGCATTCTCACTTCCTTTTTCCTTGTACCCGTCGATGTAGCCAAAACATTGCTCCTCCGCTGGTGTCGCCGACGCCATTGTGGTATCCAGACTGTCCGTCGGTTCTGCAATAGCATAATGTTTAATTAATTCTAGGGACTTTCTGTCTCTTTAGACTCAACCCCTCTAATTAATATTATCAACTTACAGTTTCTGTAACCAAATAAAATCCAAATTAGTAGTCCGTCTTTACTTCTACGTACTCGTCATTACAATCTTGGTATCTGCAAAAACCAAAGTTCAATAAAACATTGATCATAACCAATATTCACTTCGAATTCCAAAATTTACACTGATTCTTTCTTACCTCACGACTCCATAACCTTGAAATGTCGACTACGTAGCTTCTCAAGCTTCGATTCCAGTCAGTTGTCCGATACGACAGCTTCCTAAGATTTATCCTTTTGCAAACTGCAATCCCGCAAACTCAAATTAACACAAATTCATATTATCAGCAACTACAATTAGCTTTCAGTTGAATTGTTGACATCGCAACAGCGCCAGAATTTATAAAATCAATAATAACTCCAAGAAAGAATTTGAACTTTGAACTTACCAATTTCACTGCAGCGTCAAAGTCACAAATTCTTCAATTATATTTAAACCTCGGATGATATCACCACCGTCAAAATCACTATTTCTAATTCTTCCCTGTCAACCTCCAAAATGTCAATTGATATTTAACCTATGACCTACAACTGTCATTTAAACTTAAAGCCACTCGGCCGTAGCTCCGTAAACCGGACTGATTCGACAGGTTGTAGCACGCAATATCACAAAGCCCGTTACTAATCAAGCTTGGATTAACGGCCCACTGTCCACATCTGATGCTGCACTCGCAGCTTACGTATACTAACCTTTGGAATCCTAACGGTAAGGTGAAATCCCGCTCAGTTCAAAACATTGCCTTCCATTGGTTGTCGCGACGCAGCTCCGCCTTTATTGAGCGAGAGGGCCAATCAAGCGACAGCCCATTTGAGAGGGAAAATTCAGTCGACACCTTTGGTACTCGTCTGCTCTTGGCTGTCTGGCTGCTCGCGTGCATGTCCAGCTTAAGAAGGACAGCGGCTCGTGCTTTAAGCTCGTTGTTGTTGACTGTCTACGATGACCACTATTCGAAATCCCTAGGAAATCCAATTCTTGAAATAGTGCTTACACAATTTCAATGCCAAATTATGTAATGATGATCTCTGAAAGTTCCTCAATTAGCAACAATGCGTTCGTTAAATTGATGATTAGTCTCTGTGGTTTTGTTTTTGAAAGTATAATTTTGCCAATGGAAGCTAGAGGAATGCGTAATATGCATGCATGGATCATAACCTTAACCTTGATTAGTTAAAACGTTGAATCTTTACGGCTGCCACTTGTATTGCTGCTTCGCAGATTACTGACTGGCCACTGTCGGACGCGACAAAGCCAACTGGAGTGTTCCGGGTAACTTAAACAAAGTGTCGTTAAGAAAGCCCGTGGACGGAACGCATTATGCGGACCACCCAGCGACAGAGAATTGTCCCTTGAATAGCATGGAGCGTACATATGTATGGTGAGCCAAGCCGGCCGAGCCGGCGGCATGACAAATGCCGTGTGTGCTACCTGCTCTGCATGGACGACCATAAAGTCAGTGCAAGTCAATGCTTTTCTTACGGCTCTTTTCGCTGCACTTTTAAATGCCAAGGTTCGAGAGGACACGGTTTGTTTTGGTGATTTGCTATTGTTGATCTGGACGGAACTTTGATTAATTAAAGTGATTAACACGTTAACATTTGATTTTGAGGCTCGTAGAAGTAATTAAGGTAAGCGTTGGTGGTTGTTTCGCATAATTGTTGTATTGATCGTGAAATTTAAGGGTATTTTTGCCTTGGGACTGGTGAAGCCGGGTTATGTATTGTTTTAGTTGGCATTGAATGAAGGTTCACCATCTCTGAGTTGAAAATACATAATAATATGGTTTTTTTAATGTTGAAAGGGCAGATGAAAGTGATTGTCACTGATTAAAATTAACTCTTTTTTATTATTCGAAACCGTAGGACATCATAGATGGAAACTGAAACTGGACCGGTAATGGCTGACCAGGAGACTATTCGTAAACATGTTTCTGGTGAGTGGATACTGATTTTAATGTTTCAAGATGATTAGAATGAGCTGCTTTAAGAAACAGGTCTTTTTTATTACTTTGATGCGATTGTGGGACTAGGAGTAGTATCTGAATGACGGTTTTTAACTTGAGGAATGGATCTTATTGTTCTTCTTGTTTGTTCATAGATATCTTGGACGATTCAGACTTGAAAACAGTCACTTCGAAGAAAGTTCGGCAGGAGCTGGAAAAGCGGATGGATACAGATTTGACTGACAGGTGAGTGGAAAAAGCAAAGTTTTGGTCTAGGGGTTGTCAGAGTATATTGAAGTACTTTTATGATTGTAGGAAAAAAGAATTGGATGAAATCATCATGGAAGTACTGGAGGAAAAGCAAGACGAGGAGGACGAAAAGAAGGCCAGCAAGGATGACGACGACTATCAAGAAAGCGAAGAAGAAATTGAAGACAAACGTTCTACCCGGAAGAAGGCTCCGGCACCAAAGCCCAAGAAACGCAAGGCGAGGGGTAGTGATTCTGAGGTTAGTGGCTGATCGAAGTGTGGATGACTAAAACTGTCCGGTATTTGGTAGACTTTTCTGATTTGCTTGAATATGGTTTTCAGGAAGAAGCGTCTGATAGTGACGATGACTACAGTCCTAATGGCAAGAAGGGAAAGAAGAAGAAGCGAGCTGATTCTGATGACGGTGATTCCGACGGAGATTGGAGAGCACCGAGAAAAGCTAAGTCTACTAAGGCAAAGTCTGCTACCCCGAAGGCTAAGAAGGCTGGCGGTGGTGGAGGCGGTGGGAAAGGTTACACCAAGACATGCACACTGAGTCCGGAACTCGCTTCTCTCATGGGACAACCTGAAATGGCTCGTCATGAAGTAGTCAAGAAAATGTGGCAGATCATCAAGGAGAAGAACCTGTATGATCCTAAGAATAAGCAGTTCGCTATTTGCAATGAAGAGTTGCTTCCCGTCATTGGCCAGAAGCGTTTCCGGACCTTCGGGATGATGAAGCAGCTATCTAAGCACTTCAGAAAGGATTGAATAGCTGGAGGCTGCTAGGGGACCAGTGAGTGTTTGAAGGATAGATTTTACTTTTTTGACAATGATTGCAGTAATCGTTTTTTATCATAAGAGCAACTCGTAAAAGGAGCCGTGTTAAAAATATCGATGTACAAATGTGTGCTGTTTTGGTTTCTGGTACTATTTTATCTCTAATCGTAGCTCTGTCGGGATCTATTTAGATACTTGATATTTGATAGAGCGCTAGGCTTCATCGTCATCACATGTTAGGAGTTATATGTTTATAAGTAGTACAAAAGTCTTAAAAATGTCAGATTGTTATATTTCTGTGGGTAAAGCTGATCGAATAAAAATGATTTTGGTTTTTCAAGCTTGCGTACAGGTAAATCATCACGATCATTCTGGCTATAATGTTGATTTTTATTATTCAAAAATAGTTCACCAGTAAACTTTGAATTGCACACATCATGTTAGAATCTTCCCTACCGTCTGATAAGCCTAAAATGTGTAATTCCAATGTCACATTCATAGATAAATAAGAATTGTGTGTATATTTTAAAACATGCATCTGCTACTAAAATGTTTGACTCGGGCTCAACGCACATCAAGATTGGTATCAATTTAAAATGATTGAGTAATTCTTCTGCTGCCGTCCCTCTAAGTTACCACTTCTTCTTATGCTCGTCCATAGATACACCGCCAGGTCCAAGAGATACAACCATCAAAAGCCCGCCAATCACAGAAAGGGTCTATGGAAAGAAAAAAAACACATGAATACCCAATATCCATAACGCTGTATTCACCAAAGTCATCAAGCAGTGTTATGTTATCAACTTACCTGGAAGAAATCGTATTTCAAGAAATCCCTTAGGGGTCTGTGGGAAGGAATCATCCAGAAAGCGTTGAACCAGAAGTTCAAGACAGTCAACCAGGCTACAAGAACAAAAGCGCTAAGCTTCGTCTTATATCCAATCGCCACCAAGATCATCAACGCTGAGCCGACAAGGTTTTGAATAATCTAAAAACATCAAAAACCATTTCAATCGAAACATGTTCAGTCCACCCTTTTAAAGTTAGATAGATTCGTTTAGATCGAACACGTTACCTGCATGAATGAAACTTCGACTCGCAAAAGGGTCACGAACATAAAAACGAGAAGAACACGCCCGGCAAGTTGCATGTAAGTCTTTGGCTTGTTTTCACCTGCAACGTAACACGAAAACCAACATTAAATAAAGTTTCATTCAAAATCACCCTTAAGTTTTGAAGTGCATTAGTACCTAGAGACGGAACTCCCGCCAGCAAACTCCTAGATTCCACGCGAGCTTCAGCAAGCACCAAGAGCAGGGCACCAATGAGGGCAAGATTCCTCATCAAGAATTGAAAGTCCCAGAGGATACTGTACGCCAGGGTCTATTGGTTACAAAAATTCATCATTAATATCAAACTCTCATTCGAATCAAACATGACATCGTCTTTTACACCAACTCACCTGTAGCACTACAATGAAGAAGAGAATTCCACAAGCAATGTCAACCTTGATTCTTCCCAAGACCATCACGCATCCTCCAAGTTGCCCTACAAATCATCAACAGCCCTTCTTTAGTACCCGGCATCTTCAGAAGGATAGCACGATCTCCTTCAACAAATCTTACCAAACAAATTGATGAAAACGAACAAGGTAGCCAAAAAGTAGCCGCAGCCCCAGGATGCATCCATGTAATCTCGTTGTTCTGACCACTGGACCCACATTCTGATTCCATCCTCTAAGAATGTTGAAATGAGGCAAAGCCGGGCCACATGAGGCAAAATATGTTTCGACTTGCGGAGAAACTACAAAGAATCAAAAATCTCGATTAGTATTTCCATCATTTCCGTCTTATCATTTCCGATTGATCTGATGAACCTTCTCCCCAGCTCCATATGCTCTATCGTTAATCGCCAGCTGATTCAAATGTCAACTCAGCATCTAGACATATGCACACTTGGACAGATCTCAACAAGTTGAAACTATAAACCCGATTCTTATTACCTGATCCGCAACATCCTCGGCCTTGGCGAGTAATTCTTCTTTTCCAGGCATATTTAAAATCTATAAAATATTTACTTCTAAAAGTTTCTTAAAATCTTTGTTTAAAACTGGTCGATATCACAATCTCTACTATGTTGTACCGTACTAATCTACCTACAAGTTAAAGGCGACCGACTCTTTGCTACTTCATTCAACTTTGAAAAACCGATGTGTTATGTATATTCTCTAAGGTCTATAATCACAATCGCAACTAAACTACTATTAATTACAATACACACTTGAAACTTGCATTAAAGTTTACAGCCTAACGAGTATTCCACGTAGCACACACGGACTGATGATATTGTGCGGACGATCACATGGAAAGATTCTAAACGACAATCGACTGTATTGGACAATCTGGTCGTATCAGATTGCAAGCTTCAATGTAATGTTCTGAAACGACTGAAATGTTCCTTGGTTCTTTCGGTTTCGACTCCTGCAGCCTATCTGGTCCTTCAACTTTCCAACTTGAAATATAATGTTGGTTTTGCACAAATATGCACGTAACAGCAAATAAGCTTCTGATTCTGATGTTACAGCCAACAATCAGTGTTGTGGCGCGTGTGCCAGATTTTGACAAGAGAAGCTGAGAGAGAGCTTTCACTCTCGTCAGGTGTGCTCAATTTGATTTTGAACCTTGCCGCCTTAATCAAAGATGGCAATTAATTGGAATTTTATTCAACAAATGTTCCTCCAGGCGACGGTACCAGACCTCTTGGAAGACTTCAAGAAATAGCGTCCAGAACTACAAGCCAAGCCTGAGCCGTCTCTAGTAAAAGAAACATCTGTTGAATCTGCAATTTCGCAGGGCGATCGATAAGATCCATACGATTCTCGCTGGCATTTTCAATGCATACAAATGGACTCAAGTCATAGCCAATGCGACGTTTTAGAAGCGTTTAAACGCTGATTTTATGTTCCACGTATTCCAAGGAGCAAAAAGTTGAGCGATGATTCTTCAAAAGCGCTGCTAAAAAGTTGTCAAATCTACCAAGGTCTTTGAAGAAGATTCAGAGAGAAAGCTACTGCGCTTGAAGAACGTCCAAGTCAAGTGGATTCTGTCTCACAGAATCTGTGGCGAATATTATGTGCTTCGAAGTAAGGATGAATGATGTGGAAGCTGCAGCAGAGAAGCGTTTGTTGACATTCTGCGTGCATAAGGTAAAAGTGTGTTGATACTTAAACATTTCGGTAGATGGCGCGGCGGTCGCGTTTAAAACTAGTGGTTTTACTAGAACGCGTCAAGAACGTTTGAAATTATCATGTTTGTAAAACAATATTTTTTTGCAACAATCTGCGATTGTAATTCCATGAGCTGAGAGTTAAACCACTACGTCACTAAAGCTCATAACTTATTGTTGCGTCATGAATAGTGCAGAAGCCGGCATATGATTCATGAATTGGAATCATCATCATATCCAGAAAAAAGTTGTTTAGGATGATTGCATATCAAATCAAGAAGCAAAATTACATCATCGAGTGGTATTAATTGTTGAAGGCTGTTGGATTTCCAGGATGTAGCGCCATTAAGCATAAAAAACATTGGATTTTAAAAATACAACAGCTGGATGGATACTGTTTGTTAGGTATTACTGAAATTGGGGAATTTTCAGCAAATTGGCAAACTCATCTCCCGGAAACTATTGCTGCGAAATTTTGGTGGTTGCCTTGTTATGGAGCTAATGAGCTGCGTCGTTACAAACGATGCGTGTTAATTGTACATATGGCGATTAACCGCTTGTATCATCAACAAGCGAGCACGGACGGAAGAATGACATTCGAATAATTTCAATTTTTAGCTCATTTCATTCGTGACAATACAAAACAAAGAGTTTTGATGATATCCATTTCAATTTTTATTGGATAGCCAAAAAACTGCTAAATCTTTTGTTTCGCATGGAATAACAACAATGCGTTGTTCACATGCGGCAGCAGCGGCATATTTTCAAGGATATGTTAGTTGGAATTATTATTGAAGAATCACGCGAAACTCAATTTAGTCATTAGGAATTTGCGAATTCCTGCCACCTCTCGTGAGTTGAGCCAAGGACAAGAATGAAGAAGATTTTGCTCGTTGAAAAACGTTTACGTAAGGTTTTCGAAGGCGGCAGAGAGAGACTTGCCGGAAATTAAAGAACAAGTAATAAACAAAAAAAGCCATGGGACATGAACATGTTTGAACACTGCTCAAGTTAAGTTGTTGATTTTTGTCATGTTTCAGTTTTGCAATTTTACCTTTAGCCGCTATAAAGGAGCCCTTTGAACTGGCACGTAAGTGCCGAAGGCCACGTGGTTTCAAAATAGC
Organism: Sphaeridia pumilis; assembly: GCA_034698345.1. Lineage (NCBI taxonomy): Eukaryota > Metazoa > Arthropoda > Collembola > Symphypleona > Sminthurididae > Sphaeridia > Sphaeridia pumilis. The sequence goes on from JAQGBJ010000073.1 coordinate 19,429, forward strand.
TTCTGGTGATACATAGTTTAGTACCAGGACGTAGTAGCATTGGATGTGTCGCGTCCTTGGCTAGGCCAACAAAATGGCGGCGCGACATCGATACATACATGCACTTCAAACGTTTGCTCAGTCAGTGAGCAGAGGCTTCTAAATCCCAATTAGGGTTTGTATTGTTTAACATGGGCTTTTAGGTTCCTGCTGATTGAGATGTCAATTAAAATCAGACATGCTGTCTGTCTCAAGTCGTCGTGGGCAAATGGAATTGATTGATTGGTAAATATAGCTGGAGTGGAGCAATTGGAAAAAGGCGTTCTGTACTAATAATGCATAACATTGTTTCTTAATGGCGGTGTCTCCATGATGTACTATGGATGGATGAATAGAAAAATATATATTGAAAAATGTCCACAAACTTATATTTTTGAGAGCTTCCAAAGAGCTCTTTTGAAGGCTTTTCCAGTTTGTATTACAAGGGAATATCAAATATTAAAGCAAGGAAGGGCAGAGAAAATGTTTTTAGGTTGAATTGGTCCTTGAGAATTATTGAATTGTTGTGAACACGTGTATTGATTTTCATTCTGCATATCGAATGAATGTAGCGAAAGTATCGATGGCAAAAACCTACTGGTTTTGCTTCCTATATGCCTTCACTTAAACAAACTTTTGCCGATTTTTGCAAATACATGTGACAAACCTTGGGATCAAACAATGATATTCGATAGTCAGTCAATAGGAAGCAAATACGAAGAGTGACACTTTGCACTGTTGAAATCGATGCCAAAACTAATATTGGCTTGCTATTTGACCTTGAATGTTTTTGAGTGAAATGGATATTTGATAACATTGAGCAATGGAGTGTTCTAAAATCCAGCCGAAATTATGATTTTTTAATGAATACACTGGATTTAATTTTTGTTGATACACTTTTTGATTGAAGGCGATTAATGTGATGAGGGACGAATTAAAAAATAGCGCTATACCGAAGCCGTTTTTAATTTTGTAGTGTCCGAATGTTTCAAGAGTAAAAACCCTCTCTTGGTGCTTACCGCCGATAACTGATGATGATGACTGATTGAACGCGATCAATCAATCAACAAAAACTTCTTTTTATCCTGATACCAGGCTTTCCGCATTTTGGCAAACTTTGATTGATTTCTGTTATAAAACTGACTCATCTGAGATGGGCAATAGGCGCAAAGCATGAAAACTTTGTGGGGTTCGCTCAGCCAGGTTAAACAGTTTCTTGTGGGGATGGTGATTACCTGTAATTATTTTTCCGTGAAAATATGTTTCTTCCTGCATGCGAATTTTCCTACTCTTTTGCTTTGCACGTTGCGTTCTCGAACTGACGACTTGATCAAGTCGGGGATTTTTCTCACCTCTCCGACCACGGAATCTTCAGCTTTGTTGGTTGTAGTTGGTGCTCGTCCATGACCAGGCTGATGAAATCATCTTTGCAGATGACCATCATGGTGTATCTTTCTTGTTGAAATCTTTTCTTCTTATATTCTTCTTCCTCTCCATGCCGGCCAATGAACCGAGACGGAATGCAATCAGTCAGTCATTTCGTTTATTATATTGCAATCGGAATAAACAGCAGTTTCAACTTGAGAAGCAGGAACAGGAGACCTGCTCGATTCGCCAATTGAAGTGCGGCGTAACCCTTTGAGCACGTTCTTGCAGTGCGTGCGCTTTTGATTTTGCTAGGGCAAGTTCAACCTCATCAGGAGCATTTTTCTGGTGACACGACGTTCAACCGATTTTCAGTAAGATTGCATAATTGGATCGGAATGGTAATTTTTCCCGCTACAGGTTTTTGGCAAATTGTGGAAAAAACCATAGGTCGTTACAGGAAAAATTGTAAATTTTGTACGTGCCAGGCCATATGTAATGGTAATGACCAAAGATGCATTATTATGCAATTTCAGTTGGGATGATGAGATCATACGGTGGTGGTGAATTGTGGTTCCTGCATTTCCGGTACGGAGCCAAGCCTCTTGTAGTTCAAGGCGGCCAGGAGGACCAGCTGATACACGTGATGACGTTTGAACCTTTGCAAAAGCTTAATGTGCGGTTGCGCTCCTGATTATGATGAACCAAGTGACCGCTTCGGGTCACCACGACAGCGTTGTTGAAAGTGAGCTTCTTCAAGTTCGCTCGGGGACTCCGGTCTGGTGATGGGCATAAAAATGATTGTTATTTTGTTTATTGGCATTGGCATTTTCCATTTTGCCGAGTCGAGACTTTGACCCGCGACGCTGCAGCGCTGGCAAGAGCGCTGGTGAGTCTTGAAAAATTCTGTACTTCTCTACCGATCCGGCGAGTTGACCTTTAACTGATGATTGAAATGAAAAACGTAATAAAAGTCATGTGTTTTTAACGATGTTGGCGCTGGTGGCTTTGATTTCGGGCTGTGAAGTCGATGAAGAAGAGGCGAATGGCAAATGCCTTCAAGTTGGAAGATACAATTGGACGACAGCAGCCAGCACGTCCACCACATAATCCCTTCTCACCACTATACGGAAGACGCTTATTTTGCAAAACCGTTAAACCTGACCCTGGCCGTGCAAGGTAATTTTCTTGTTGGCTTGAGCATATTTACTACTGGCTGCCATAAACTTTGGAGTGGAATTGTTCCATCGGATGGACGGCGATCGATGATGCATGAGATGAACTGATGAATTGTTAGCCTCGTTAAAATAAAGAGCTTTTGTATATAGCTTTTGTAATTTTGCTTATAACGTTTTCCCAAAAATCGAACAACGCATAGATTAGTGTATTATTAAACGCAGAGAAAAATCAGACATGCTTACAAAAACCGCTAGGAAATTCGTGAACTTTTGTTGGTTTTTGCAAATTAACAAGGTGATTGACTCAAGGAAATTGTGCCTGGAAGCCTTTGAAATTTCAAGAGTTTCAACGGGAAACAAACACAAAATGTTTCGCCAATTTACCTCGGCGGGCCTGGCGGATTGAATAGGAATTGTGTAACGAAATCTGAATCTCAAGCGAGATTTTTTATTATTTTCCCCTACCTGCACTGAAAAATTAGTACATTATAGCTCTACTATGCGAATTTGCGAATTTCCCCCAACAAATGTGTGTATGTGGATTGCGTGTTTGAAGATGGCGTAAGCTATAAGCAAAGCAAAAAGTGTAAAAGCTTCGTGTATCCAAAGAGAGCGCCATATCAAAAGCTTATGGGCTTTTGTGGGGCCGGCAATGGAATGGCAAGTGAGGAAAGCTGAATGTGATCTAACAGTTCTCCCTCAGATCTCCTTCGAAGAGGACGTCTTTGTGAATGGCGCTCCGTGCGGTCCCGTATACCTGTTCCAACATTGAAAAACCACCCACTTCTTGCCCATCCAGCAACGTTCCCATAAGAAGGGGTTGTTTTGTTATTTTTTTCCCCATTTCAGCCCAGTACAACAAAACTGGACTCTGTGCATTCGTGACACCGTCCTCAAGACAGAAAGATATAGCAAAGGGTCTTGAAAATTTGGCAACTTGGATTGCCCGAAGGGATTTATAAAAGTTCCGGCAGGATAAAAAGTGTCCCTGTGTCTTGTTGCTTGTTTGTGAATCTCTCCTCTCTGGAGAAACTTGTCGAAAGGGTTTTTTTGGCACTTTTTCCATAGGGTGCGTTTGAAACAACCTCCAGCCATGCTATTTCGGTGACAGTATCTTTGGCAGTACTGTTTTCCGCCTCCGCTATTTTGTCAAAAGGAAAAATATATTATAGTGTGAACCTTACGAAAAAGGATCGCAGCAAGTGTCGGATATTTTTGCGGGAGCAATCGACAGGTAAGCAAAAATGTTTTTGGTTTTTTGGCAAGTCACGAATCAAGAAGAAGCCTTGGTACTACCGGTACATACAGTATATATATTTACATCGACAACAGGAAATTATCAAGGTACTTGAACACTCTGACATTTGTCTCAAGGCAAAGTTAATGATCCAGTAGGGAGGATGCGATGCAATTTATAATCATAATTTGGCCAGGAATAACATAACAACACATATATGTATACGTGACATTTACGTACATTTTTGCTAGTGCCGCCGCCAAAATAGAAACCTTGATTGTTGAAGGTCATCAGGAGGATGTTGTTTGAGTGGAAATTTTGGTGGTTACGACTGACTGAGTAATACTGAATGGGGAATTTGCGGGCAAAAAACACCAATTCTAGATGTGCATTCTGCATATATGGTTTCAAGCTGATGAATAGGCGTCCAGAATTGTGAATTCTAGGGAATCAAATAGTTTCCTCAATATCGTTCCGTGGAAGAATAAGAAGATAATGATGAGGCTACGCTAGTGTGTTTGTGCTAAATAAAAGGGTTATGAAATGGACACTGTTTGTTTGATCGATGCGTCGATGGCTGCAATTCGAGGTTTCTATCGAAACCACCGAATGTTCCAGTGTTAAGAGCTACCTTGTTTGTATTTGTTGGACACTTGTATATAATGCATGACAAAAATTGGCTACGGCGCGCCAATCCGCTAAATTATATAAAGGTGGCTAATTATATAAAGTGGCGATTGCAGCCTCGGTTTTGTATCGAGTATCGGGTACAGCAATCACGATTGAGCCGATGATGATGACCTATTCTGATCCAAAAGTAACGTCAACTTTGAAGATTGGGCGAATCTCATTGGAAGAATGACAGATTCAGCATGTATCGATAGTCCATCCCGAGCCTTTTGACAAAGGTGATGTCCACAAGAATATCAAAGTCGGCGTTGCTGCTGATCATAATGAAAAGTAACGTTATATTAACGGGACACGGAAGAAGGAGACAAAAGAATCCAAGGTGAGGACGACATGCATACAGAAACGAGATTGCGTTTGATGAGGCGATGATGATTTGTTGGTTTGATCAAAGTTATCAAAGCGCTAAAAAGCTATGTGTATATATATGTTGGTCATCAGATTCCGATAAAGCATAGCAGCGTCTTTGAAAAGCGCTAATGGCGTTGTGCAGTTTTTTTGTTTGTTGGACGATGCATCTCCTGTGATGGCATCATACAAGTTTGAAAACAAAACATTACGTGTTTTGTGACTTGCTGCAACGCTTCGAAGAATCGGAAATGAAAATCCCATAAGACGTAATGTATTCATGATTTCGCACAAGTCAGTCTGATGAATGTTTGACTCATTCTTGGTTCCAAGTATGTACAGCAACTCAAGGTGTTTGCGTAAGCGAAAGCAGCCGCCGCCACGACATGTCTTTGATATAAACGACAATATAATGTTAATTTGCCGAGGGATTATTGATTGAACTTGTATGGTCAAGTCGACAATCAGCTGCTGCTGGCTCCTGACTGACTGACCAATTGAATTATAAAAGCAGATTGTTGCATCCTTATGTCATACATATTGGCTAGCAATTTTGATGTGTTCTTCCTGTATTCAACCGTTTGTCGATGTATAACCTGCAATTAAATTCGCTAGAGGCCAACTCAGCTACAGCTGTAATACAAGGTGGGGCACGTGATGAGTGATGACGATATCAGTGGGTTAAATCGTGTAAAGTTGTTGTGACTTGTTGTGTGTAACAAAGTGGCACTGAAGTGGTCGAATTCAAGCTATAATATAGCCATGGCCGTGGTGGCTGGCACTTTGCTTAATGGACAAAGTAGTGCGGGGAATGAGAAGCCGGAACTGACGATGATGCCAACTTGTATTGCTGAGGAGAAGTCAGTCAAAGAGGACTTTGGCGAATATTTTTCCACAACAACTTGTTCTGTAGAAGAACCAGTTTGGCTTGTGGTATCAGGACATAAGAACTTGTTGGAACCTCGACCATCTTCACTTGGTTGAGGAGTTGATCGAGTGAGTGAGAGTTGTTATTTCCTGTACTAATGGCGACGGTGGTGGGTTCTCGTTTCAAGTATCTGAATCTTGAGATGCCGTTATTCCGTATTTTTTTCGCGAAGGCCGTCCATCGACCATATGATAATGGCCGAGGAGTGAATATACACAGAATGCTGACTGACAGATTGGAGATTAGATTTCCGATGGACAAGTTTGGTGGCTTTGTGTTTACTGTATATCTCTTCTCTATTATACAGGGTTGAATAAAAGTATTGAATACACACACATATACATGGATCGCATGTCCACATTTCGAAGAACGGCCCGACCGGTATAATATCAATGACAGGAAACCGCCTTCTCCGACCATGTGGCGTCAGACTGGCCTTTTAGCGGTTCTCGTCGATGCTGATGCTGCGCTGTTCAAAAGAAGGCATTCCATTAACTGCCTTGCATAACTGTTAAGTTTCAGGAGCCGCAGCTTCTGGTATGGGGATTGCGTGAAATTTTTGATTTCATGGACCGAAATGCGTGAATGTTTAATGCGGGATTTTAATATCATTTTTATATGCACAAGCATATGATGTGTAATTAAATGCTTTCAAAAGGGTGTTGAGCCGAAAGGGTAACAATAGCCGGGAACAAATCGGACTGAAATTGCTTACGGGAAAATTAACAGGAGAGAAGTTTATAAAAATCAACTGACTGAGCTACTCTTGGCAAAATTGTGTTGGAAAAATAATAAAAGGCGATGATAAAAATTACTCACCTTTTACTTGGAAAAAGCAGCTCCTGTAGAGGGCTTGTTTTCGCAGAAACTACTATTTCTACTGCTTTGGTCGACAAGTGTTGTAGATCTTGTTTTGAATGTGAGTCGAATATTTCATTGTTGTTGTGAGCTTAAATATATTAGAATTGCTGTTAAAGCTCCTCTTCCTCAATTCTCACTCGACAAAGTTTAAGTACTTTTGGGCGATGTCTGCCAGTTTCATTCATTAAAATTGTATATTTAATGCAATAGCATATGAGTGGGCAGTGGGCGCTGCGGTTGGTAGCGCTCTAAACGCTGGTGCGCTGAAGGCGAGGCGGATCTATGTGAACTGCCGCGCGCTTCATTCTAACTACTAGATCAGGGCCAGTGTCAAAGGTGTGTGGCGGGCCTGCTGCGTAATATATTTTATATTATACACTGTAAACGGCATTTACGACCACTTTTTCCGAAAGGCCTTGCCTTGTTGGAAGCGCCGCCCGTATATACGAGCAGATTGTTTATTGCAAAAATTGGCAAAAGCGCTCCTTCTTGGTTAGTAGGTGAGAAGAGGAGGAAGCGGGAAAAGAAGACGAGAGTTGCAATGAATTGCAGTCAACAATTACACGGTCTGATGCAGATCCAAATACAGTTTCACTTTTGGGTTCAGCGGATCAAATAAAATGAATGCCCCTGAAAAGTGCGGGGATGATTTGTGGTAAGAACGGTTTTGAAGTGAACATTTTGAGTTTTGAAAGCCAGATATTAGCAAGTTGAAAGTCACGTCGATATATAATTAATTAAACTTTTATCACCCTTGCTTTCACTTGATCATTTACAAATTAATAATTTCGCCTTGAGTGGCGTCGCACTCCGCTCCATTGACAGTAGATTGCTTGTCTGCCTCTTGATCAAGTATGGATGAATATTGAAGGATGAAGAAGAAATCCTATAATGAATTGGCAAAAAGCTTGTGGAGTTGTCGATGATGAGACGGCCATTGTGTCTGGCGAAAAAACTTAAAGACTTGCGTACAACGCATGTTTAGTCATCTGGTGTCAAAGGTCCTTTGATTGAATCCATTGTCAATTACTTACACGTCCAGAGCGGGGGATTCTTCAAACTGAATTGCGTCAGAGATTATTGTCGAGATTTGTTTCTGAATGGAGTTTAAGCTAGGCTGCTGCTCGAACAATTCAAAAAATTACGAGGTACATTCCTACCTCCTCTACCTGTTGTAAATCAATAATAATCAGAACGTTCTGTAAGTTTGCGAAATTTTCGCGGCGGCATAAGGCACATGTTGAAGTCATGCAGGGAAGCCGTGAAAAATCTGTGAGAGGGAAGAAGACAGTTTTATAATAATTGTAATCTGTATAAGCTCCAAGTAAATCCAGGTGAGATGACGTGTGGGCAAACAAGAACCAACAGCTGGCCTTGCAGATTAACAGGACGACGGACTCCGCTAAACAAATAATAGTTTAAGAATTAGCACGTGTATTAAGGTTAGAGATATGTACATTAAAGTGATTGGAGATTGAGAGACCTCTGGTGAAGGTTAATGGTTTGATGAACTGGACTGTTAATTAATGGGACCATTGGCTAATAATAACGGAGGTTCAGTTGCAGTTAGTGAAGCTACAAGCGGACTTGCTAAGCGCTTAATAAATGGCAACAACAGCTTCTGTCTTTGGAGTCTGGCAACGTAGATCATGAAGAATCTGCTTGGATTTAGGGATAAAGTTTGTTATGATTTTTGTTTATGATATGGTTCACAGATGTGGCGACAAAACGTGTGGTTCCGATTAATAAGACTTTATGTTCAGACATTGTAAGTGAAGGAGCAAAAACTTGTCAAAGGAACTTGTGAACCAAGGAATGCTTGAAGAAGTCGAGAGTTTTAAAAAATATGTAACTGCTGAGCCAACCAAGGATATGAGAAATCAGACAGCTTCTTTTCTCGTTTAATTTATGAAAAGTGGGAGGAACTGGAAGGAGTTCTTGCATCATTTTTCAAAAAGTTTCTAAAATTGGGTTTTGTTTGACTTTTTGTAGTTGACAACATAAATCCATATGGTATTTGAGGTTTGCGTCATAAATGTTCTTATACACACAAGTTTGTAAATACAAGAAAAGTTTTGAGTGGAAATATGGCCAAGTTACTTTTCTTTCCATTGACATTGACAACGTAGTTTATTTCTGGAGAGGAGGAATTGCCTTGCAGAGGCGCAAATACAAATTCACGAGCATTCAAGCTTAATTTGTCGCCGTAGTAAATTTAATGTTACTGCCTCGGCAAAGATTTGGAAACGTAAATCAAGCAACTCCCTTTGACAAAAAACGTAAAATCTCACGATTCTTTTAGTGTGTATAAATGTACTTGATAACTGTTAACGAAAGTAAAGCCGTAAATTGTGGTCACGGCTGCATAAGATTGTAGCAAAAATACGAATGTTGAATAAGAGTCTACGGGGCGTGAGACAGAAAAATGCATTTCAGTCGTGACCCGTATGGCTAATGGTGGTGCATTTTTAGCCTATTTATATATATGTTACAGATTTTTATGTGTTGGACAATATCCGCTCGATTCTTTGTAATTTTGCAATCAAGCGGCGAGAAAATGATTTAAAAATTGATACGCCAAAAAGGCGGCGGGAAACAAATGAAGCGAGTGGTTGGTGGTGGTGGTCAAACGAAGCTGTCAGAACGTTTCTGTAACTGTTCTCGTTAATCTGATGTTAATGTTGTTTTGGATGATGTAATATGACAATAGCAGCGTACGGCTGTGTGAGGTCCGACGCTAATGATAAGTATATGGCGGCGCTGTACACATATCGGGCAATCTTCTTTTTACTTTTAGCGGCGTTGTTAATGTTGCTTAATATTTTGTAAATATCTTTGATATTCATCAAGTGTTACAATTATTACGTGTTTTCAAGTATACTTTTACATACAGTGTGAAATCAAAGTTTTTAATGGTCTTGTAGAGCAGGAGCAGGAGGAACAACTTTTGAACATTTTTTTCATCCGTTGTAATAATTATTGTATGAACGAGCAGATCTCTTGAGCCAGTCACTCGACATTCACGGACAAGTAGTCGATTTCGTTGTAAAATCAGCCGTAATGGTAGTGGTAGAAGAAGTAGAAGCAACTTTAAATTATCAGTTTGCCATTTATCATCTTTAAACATGTTGATGGGTGACGGGCAAGTAAGTATTGTAAGTTTTGCTCAAGAGTTGTGAAATTAGTGCATTGGCTGAAAAGAATCGCCATTCTAATTTCTTGTTGAAGATGTACTAGTTTTTCAGTCTCTTTTGATTTTCAAGTTGCTGAATAAGAACCCAATAATTTAAATGCTTTTTAAGGCATATGTGCATCAATAATTAAGTTATGCAACTTACTAATGAGATGTGCACAAATATGCAATGCAGTCTTGTGTGTATCAATTAATCCATATTTGAGAGCTGTTGTTAAGTTTCAAATCGACAGGTGCACTGGGCCACCGTTGCAGTTTTTACGTTTGTTGTTATGAGATTAATTGCGTTCTTGAAACAATTTCAAATAGTTACTACAGGCGGTGTCACGTTTTTAAAATAGTTTCAACTTGTTTTTAAACAAAGGAAATTAATGATAACTCTCTGAAAACATTTGAACCTCCGAGAGGTACTGTCGTTTGTCTGTATATAAATCTATCCGTAACGTAATTTTAATTCTGATGGGCGTTGTACAATATGATTATATGGAGACTGTAATACTGCGTGACATTGGCGTGAACAAGTAATTTAATCTTGCAAATTGTGCCCCCCAATTGTGGGTGCTATGATATGTTCAAGTTGAAGTTTCGATGGATTCAATTACAGGTGCAGGATAAATGGGCGCGCGCGCACGCGGTAGTAGCCAACGTCTTAAAAGGATTAATAGTTGGATAACCAAACACGACCAAACTAACCGTGGCAGGTACCATAATAAATTGACATGTGGGCTTCTTTTGCTATAACTTAATTAAACGGATTGCATCAGCCGAGTTGGTCAAATATTGACAGCAAAAAGTTGTGACGTTAAGTGAATTTAAATGGAGCGAAATCTAGTAGAACCACCTCCTGCCACGGCTAGTGAACGTGCTGGTCTAGTTAATTTTTGTACTCTTGTCTTAATGCAGTTGTGGAGCCGACACAGGACGTCCAAACTGTGTAACTGTAGCAAGGCCACTGTATGCAGAAATATTTGCAGTTAAAATATATGCACAATTGTAGCATATGGCTGACTGTGAACTTTAGGCGAGGGATTGCGTAATTTTACGCAATTTTTGTATGGACAGACTTCTGATGAAATCAAGACGAAGGTGTAAAAATTGAAATTAGTGTAGTAGATTAAAAAAGAGCGGCTTCAAGCACTAAGATGTTGGTTGATGAGACGAGGAATTAAAAGATGGCATGAGAATTTTCTGCGTTGATTAATTACAATTGAACCTAAGGTCATTTTTAAGATGTTTGTTGATTGAGCCAGAAGAACAAATGTGTTTCCTCGCAATGCATCAGTTGCTTTGTGTATGGGATTTCACTTGTCGGAACTTTTGAGAATCCAATAATACAAGTAGAAGAGCTCCTGCGTTTCGTTCCTTCGCCTTGACATGGATTACAATTATTTATACAATGCCAAGAGCAAAGCATCAAAGAATTCTCTGAAATACATATTGTTGTTTGCTGAGGAACAAATGGACGTCATCATATCGGCGCCACAATAAGCAATGCAGTCAATCTCCATGTAAATTCGCAAATGCATGTGGAGCCCAACTAGTCAGCCTTGGCTCTGAATTACGTAGTCGCAATGGGGAAGTCGTTATGACTAAAGCTGAGAAGGAACTTGAGAAGGGTGATTAGCAAAATGCTGGTGATTGGAAATTGGTGCAATTATAGGTTATGGAGAATTAGCAAAAGTGGGCTGGTTAGCCAGCAGGCTTTTGGCTGTAAGATGGAGCGAGGATTGGAGCTGGAACGTTCAAAAACTTGTTCTTGCTGAAAGGTCACAAAAGCTTTAAAAATACCTGGACCGCAGACAATTCATGGCGCCAGTTGAGCACTGTAGACTGGTGGTCAGTCAACAAAAGTTGCCGCCGACGCAAGGCCCACTGGAATATGACGTGAGGCAGGGAGCATTGCGTAATTTTTTCAGGTTTAAGCCTCTCTGCACCTGTCGTTCATGATACTTGTCACTTGCTGAAGCAGACTTTGCTCCAGGAATTATGAACAAATTCAACCAACGCGTGTCATCAAAGGGATGACAAAAAGATTCGCGGGAAACTGGTTTGTCGACGAATCGATATTGTTATTCACCTTGTGCAGAAATGTCCATCGATTCTCACATTAAGCTCGTCAGCAAATGGCACATTAATTATTCATACAAGCTGGCACGAATGCTCTTTTACTCGTTGTCAGTTTGCGGAAAACAACTTTTGCTCCGCTTCTCTTGGGCGAACTTATTCCGTATTTGAAATACCGGTTTTTGTCGCTTCATTGACCGAGTGATAAGAATTTGATTAATATTTTATTACCCATCGCAAGCTTGATTCGAGCACTATTCACCGTTATTATTATTCCTTCCTTGCATTTTTCAAAGAAGTATTTTAAAAAACGGCGAATGCATTTTTGGCCAACATCAGCTTTTATAAAATAGCAAGGTGATCTTCTGATCAATAAGATCTTGAGGACACCTTGAGAACACCTCGACTTGGTTTCCCATTGCACGACATTAAAGCCATGCATATTAAAACTGCGGCGGACAATAGAAACCTTAAATGGGAATATAAGTCAGACGGGATGACACTATTGAAAAGTTGGAAACTCAAGTACTTTGGCTACCCCCTTCAGATACTGTTACATGGCTCTGACTAATATCTTTGTATATATGGCATATATTCCCCACGTCCAAATTCAGTAACAAGACTCGGGCCAGCCTTTTCACAGTAGGAAATATATATGAACAACTCTTCAAGATTCAAGATGGAGAGATTGCAATATAAAGGAACCTCTGCAGATGAGGTTGATGAAGATGGCGATGATCTTGGTGAACCACTGTGTCCAATCAAGTTGCTTGCTGCTATTCGAATGCATTATAAAAGTCGGCTCAACATTACGGCATCCGCATACCTTTCTGCTCACCTGTCCTCCTATTCACGTTTAATGTGATTTTTGGAGGGAGCAGCAACAGCAGCAGCTTAAGCTTGTTTGGTCAAATGGGCTACAAGAAGAAGATCTTGTCTGTCTCACAGAGTGAGAATACAGTTTTGGACTTGACGGGTTCCTCATCATACGGGGGGTATATCCTATAGGAACGATTTCAATGTCTGTAAATTGTTTGCCCACAAAGTAAGAGCTAACACATTCAAAAGTTGCATTACATGTACTTCGTTCTACCTGGATGAGGCAGATACCGAGAGTTGTGTTGCCTGGTTGGGATGATGGAATACAAAAGGCAAAGAGAAGACCAAGCTCGGTACTGTTCCAAAAATGTCTTAGGTACATTCAAAGTTTCTGTCAGGGTTGGTACTTTACAACATTGAAACTGAACGTCGTACGTGGTTAACAAGCGCAACTGATTTGATGAAATGCAAGTGCCAAGACTGGGGGAAAAGGCTGAAATTGGGTGAAAATATGGCAGCTGTAGTAAGCGCTTGAAATGGATTTCAAGTACATTTTTGGCTGCTTGAGGAGCTTGAGTTTGAATTCGAGCCGTACTGAAAGAGGCCCTTAAGTATACATTTGACGGTCTTGTGTAAGCTTACTTGTAACATGAAAAACACGTTAAGGTTTCGAAGGGATTCTTGTTAGTCATATGGGCGAGCAGGAAATGCATCGTCGTTATGTAATTACGGACAAAGCGAGATTGTCAACACCAAGATGACGCTTGCTGTTCAGCTCAAGTAACCGTTGAAACGGAAAGCGTCGGACTTAATTTGAAGTTGATGCTCAAAAGTGAGAATTGGCAACGGCATACGTGTGATAGCAAAGAAAGAAAAAGAAGGAACCGAGCGACAATCAAGCCTTTTTATAGGTGTATGCAGTTTAGACTTGAATGCACATAATGCACTCGAATGAGTTGTGTGTACTGGCTAAAAATGGGGTTTCTGAAAGAATTCAAGTGGTTGGTCAAGTGCTAATTATAAGGCTTGTTTCAATCTTGTAGTACGAACAAGTTGCTATTATTGCGTCAGATTCACAAAAAGTTCAAAAATGTGATCATCAAGCTGCCATGCTTCAAGGAGTTTTGAGTCATGATAAATTCTTAATCTTGCTACAAGAAAGGTAAAAAATGCTGTTAAACTGTTGAGACAGGTTAGTTTTTAAGGTGTCACGGAATCTGTGGTTTTACCTTCACCTGCAGTACATATTAAAGCTGGACCAGGAAAAGCTGAGATGAAGCAGGTTTTTCAGAGGGTTGCGTGATGGAATTTCAAGTGAGGTAGGTTTCAAGAATTGATGGGTTAAAGATTGGATGGGATCTTTTACAGCTTTTTGAGGGATTTCTTGGGATCTTTGCAGATGAGCATAGCATAACTCGGATGCGTTCCAAGGCTTCAAAGATTGAAGAGATTCGATCCAGTTACAATTCCGCAAAATCTGCTACGCAGCAACCCGCATTACAAACTTTTTTGTGTCATGTTGGAAAAACAATTTCGCAAAAGACAAACTGTCTCAAAACTGTCGTCAGCTTTGAATTTCATTAAAGTGTCCTTCTTATCCGTATTCAGCAAGACGAAGCTGACAAAATATACACAAAGTCAGCGATTTCTTGTCGTTGAAGCTTGAAAGGGATTGGAGCAAGCTGTCGCAAACTTGTATACTTAAGCTTACGTGTTATTTGGTTCAAAGGACATTTGTTACCAGTTGTGCCTTGTGAAATATAAATGTCCAGGCCGTATGGCGGAGGCATAATGAGGCGATATTTCATCCGGAATTGGTCCATACTTCTTCACCCGTTTGAAATTCAGTTATTTTCTGCCTCAAAAGCCAATAATAATACATTTACTACAATCTGAAACACTAAAATTCCCAAGTTTCTACAAATCATTTGCGGCAAATGTCACTAAATGTCTGTGTGTCTTTTGTCTCGCTGCATTTTTGTGGCTTCTGGTGAGGAATTTCAGGAAACGTTCATTTGTCCTTCGCTTTGGAGGCTTGTGGTAGTATTCTTATTTGTTGAGATTGAGTGCAAAAATACCTGAATGTTTTCTGACTCGGTAAGATACTGAGTGATGTTCGAGATGAAAAACTCAAAGAAACTTTGATATAATTGGCGAATTTAGCGAAACACAATGGAATGCCGCGGCATGTTTTGTCTCGGAGAATTTACGTATCTTGGTGTATGTATAGAACGTTTATGGTCGGCTAAAGTTTGTGTCGTGTCATGGCAAACAATTGGCAAAAAGTCACACATGGACGCAAGAAGCTGGTGAATTCTCGCTTGGTTGGTGAATAGAAATACTTGTGGAAATTCTCATGGACCGTAATTGGTTAAGGAGGAGGAAGAAGAAGACGACGCAAAACATGGATCCGCAATTATTTTTGCACGTCACTCCCACAAGGTTTATGAATGGTAAATATAGTAAATTGTATATATCCTTCTCCTGGACTCATCAATGTTTAGTTTTTCAACAGCAAAAAACTTTATGGAGACAATCGGCTTTTTCTTTAGCAAATACTTTTTGCGAGCAGCTTTACAAAAGTGAATTTGTTTCTTCATGTTTACTTACGCTTGGGTTCCATTTTGCCAATTATAAATACAAGTTTCTTTGGTATCGCTTTCAAGTGGCTTGTTCAAGTGCTAAAACTTGAGTCTGCCATGTGCGCCGAAAGTTTTGGCTTATAATCAATTTCATTATTCAAGCCAGTTTAGCATGGCTCGGATTCACCTGATTGAGAGTGAAATCAAAACGTGTGCTCATTACAAGCAGGTGCAATTTTGAAGGATTGCATCGGGAAAAGTGGCCAAATTTACAAAAGCTGTGAAATGCAGAAAATTGCGAATACTAAATTTTTTGCAAGCCTTGCAATTTTGCACTCAACTCTTCGAAACTTCTGAGCAAACAGCCAAACTTTGGCTTAAGGCTTTATAATTGTGGGTTCGCCTTGAATCCTGAGAAGGTTGCCGTTTATCTGTCTGTCTGCAGCATCTGATCAGTTCCCTGTATACATTCCAACGCTTTGCTCTTAAACGACTAAAAACGTTTATTGGCTACTTGGTTATGGCTATTATGGCCTCGCTTTTTTAAACCGTGGTAAACTTGATTTCAGTTTTCTCATAATGGAATCTAACCTCCTTTAAACACAATAATAACTGCATTCAAAGTGCATGCTTTTCTTTCGACAAGGCTTCTTCGATGCAATACGTTGGGTTAGTTTTTGTCACGTTGGCAACATCGTAAACAAGATTCGTCTCGTCCCATTGAAAACAGCGACGGGACAAACTACTTTTTCAACTCTATGTACCTTCGGCAGGACTGTTTGATTTGGCAACTATGTGGCATGATTCTAGGGAGCTTTCTCACCTGTCAAGGAAAATGCCATTACGTTTAGGGTGCATATGCGGGTTACAAACACACGTGTGCATATGAATTATACGTTCAGGTGGTGTACAAGTCGAATACTACTTGATGACGGCAATACGACCTTTTCAAGTCTCAAGAAGCATATTTCAACATGCATGGCGACGGATCAATATTTCCATGCGGGAACAAAGAAAGAGTAGACGAGGGGAAATATATGGGCCTTGCCGGGGTAATAATTTTACCAGACTTGGTTATATGATGATGTGTTTGTATGTTTGTGGGAAGTTTACTTTAGATGGTTGCATGCAAAAGTTGAGGTACAAAAAACGAGCAGGTAGAAGAACCAGGGAAATCACCGGTTCCGATTTCGCAACCTTGCCATTTTCTGACAGAGGTGCGCGAGCGACTGAAAGTTTGTTTAATATAAATCTGGAAAAATTCTCACAAGTCCTTGTAATACAGTGACTTGGGTAGATAAAGCTTCGGGGAAAACAAGGCCTAGTTTTTGGCAGATGGAATCTAACAGAAGAAATTGGCCAATATTGGCTGTATCGATGCATAATAGACATGTAACAATCCAACGTTAACATTAGCAATCATTATGTGAGTATTATTGCAGTTAGTCAACAACAACAAAGTGATTATTCTGACACTTATGTCTAAACTACGGACTATTGCGACTTATCCCAAGAACGCCGACGGTCGTTCCAAGGTCAGAACAGAACGCTCATGAGACCAGGGGACAGCAAAATGCTCGCAAGAGAAAACAAATAGTTTCATCAATAAAAGAAAAGCCAAGCTGAATATAAGAAATATCGGTGGTTGTTTGTGTAGAATGTTGGCTTTTGGTAGTGCCAAAGAGCAATTTGTGCGAGGACACCAAAGAAAGTACTTGTGCCCAATCTACTTTTTGGTTTGTGTTCCAGTTCCAGCTTGAGCTGCGTTCAAGTCCTGAAAGTTTAAGTGGGAGCTGATTGCAATCTTGGGATTTCTCGAGGCGCGTTTCATGATTCATGAATGTTGTTTTGAGGGCGTTTACAGTACGGAACAAGGCAATATGAACGCTGTACGTAGTTTAGCAAGTCCAGCAGCTTGTAAAGCATGAGAGCAAAGCAAAGATTTGTCGAACGCACGTCTTGCATTAACACAGACTGTTTCAAGTGCAAAACAAAAACAAATTGAGTGAGTCAGCCTCATGGAAAGAGAAATCCGCCACCTAAATTGTCTTTATCAAGTCGGGCATCAAAAATGGGTTTGGCTGAAGCCGTCTGAGCTGAACGTTCGAAAATATATTCGATCACGCTATACATATTACATACATGGAAATTGCAAATTTGCGAAACTTGTTCAACTTCAAGGTATAAACTGTGGGTCATCAAAAAATATTTTCAATTTCTTTAAAAACCAAGCGTTTGATTAAAAATTATATATGGTGCATGAAGGCGTACAAGGGACAAGACGGTAAAAACTTATGACGTTTTGTAATTAATAGCGCAATATTCCCGTGTATCCGGGACCTCGTTCATAATTAATGTGGTCTTCTCCCAAGTCATGGAAAATATATTTTGTACATACAACAATGCGCTTTCAGCCTAACGCTAATGGTGCGAGAGTGGCTGACTGACTCCTTGAGGCAAACTCCATATTATAAATTGTGCACACCGGCAACAAACTTTTACTACAAACAAAAGGAGGCTGCCAAGAGCTCAGGTTCCTCAAGCACGTGTATGCATTGTTGTTGTTGTTTTACAAGATGTCGTATCTTCACTTTTGCCGAGAGAACAAGAAGACTCTTGACAAAGTTTGTCTAGAAATATTCTAGACGCCAGTAGCTGTTTTAGACACTTGCCGCGCTATGGTAGTTTATAAAGTTTCGCCATTGAAAAAGTAGGCTCATCATCATCCTCATCGCCGTCACCAACAGCAATATGTACTAGAAGCGCGTGTTGTAGTGAAGATCTTGTTAGCAGAAGTGTTCAAGTGGGTTTCGGATCCGCTCGAAATTTCATGATTGTTCAAGTAGTCATCACAGCAGAGCAGGCTCCGTCGATGGCGTTTTTTCAAGAGGGAGAAAGCGGCTCGATGAAATATTCAAAGCTTTCCTCTCGCAGGGAAAGCTACAAGCTGAAGCTCAATCGCAAGTAGCTCTCAGATACTCGTTAGAGGAAAATTAGCCGATTCTTCTTCTTCTTCTTCTCCTGTTTGATGTAATCTAATCTGACGTAGCTGATCTGGAAGGCCCGAACTAGTAGAGAAAGCAAAAGACGCGCATATATTTTCACCTGATGGCTCTACAAGGAGATACGAAACGTACTTTGTCATCGGTCTCCCCAGAGTTCATTTATCAGAAGGAGGATAGCGGGAAACTTTCAAATTTACCAAGCTCAGCGGTGCATCGATGCTGAAGAAACTGATGATGGCGAGATGCCGATGGAAGGTTGAAAAAAGGTCACAAAGCCGTTACGTGATGGAATTGCAAAAAAGATGGGCTTTTTCAGCTTCTGTGGGTATTACAGACTGTGGTAAAAAATGTTACATTTTTGTGAAGTTGATCGAAGCATTGAGCTACTATTAGATCACAAGTTGATCTTGCTCCAGGACATGGCGCTTGATCCAGCCGACTTAATTACATCGGCGAGGGATGAATTCTTCTCCGTGGTTGGAACCAGCTTTACAAATTGCCTTTTGCCAAAACAAAGTCCATGGATTAAATGGGGGTAAATTCCGCGGATTCCAAACGTCGCGGGTATTTTTCCGGGTCATTAATTACGACAGACTGTCAGGGCTCAGTATTATTGCCATATCAGCAACTTGCTCCTTTGGTCAGCTGCTGCGGCCTTGGCGAATTTAGGCTGGGAGCAGTAAATTTGATTTTGATTCAGTGAATGGGCGTATAGCTAATATAGCATCTTGTTTTTTGAATATCACGAAAATCCAGCTAGAACAAGGCTTTTAGCTTGATGACGAATGTTATCTTCTACACGGCATCTATGGACAGCTTGGAAGCTTTTGGGGAAATTGAATTAAGGTTCTGGTCCTACTGACAGAGAAGTGAAGCGAAGCTGTCACGAATCCACAAAGTATGTGATGGCGGAAAATAGGCGTATAGTTGACTGGGCGCTAGGAGAAGATGTAAAAGCTGCAGCGTGTTCTATTAGTAAACGTCTATCTGTCTTTTGAGGCGAGAACATGAGTGCTAATAGTTAATGAAAGGGAGCTAATAATAATAAAAGCCTTGTGGAGGCTTTAACATTGCAGGCAAAGAATATTGTAGAAGCCGCAGAAGCAAAATCCAACTCGATTCATAGGGGTCCGTTTACCTTGCACAAAATACACAAGGTCGAAGAGCATATACGTATTAAATGGTCGGCAACAAAAGGGGTAAGAGTAATTGTAATTTACACCTGAGTCGTGACTATTGTTACAGGGTGAGTACAAACTACGTATGTAAAATGTACATGTGATGGTGGCTGATCCATGTGTATTTTTAAGGAGTGTTTGAAATTCACCTGTTGTCGTAGCCCAAGAATTGGCTTATAGTTCAATCAAGTTAGTTGGTTAACATCGATGTTGACGTTAACAGCAATTGCTGTCTATAGGGCCGAAGCTGATGAATTGATTCGTCATCAGGGCTTTTAGACGTAGACTCATTACATATTTGTTCATGTTGAGCCCTTCAGAAATTTTGGTCACCTTCAGCCTACACTTGGAGCCATCAGAAATAGGGAATGCCGACATAATTCTATCTTGTTGAATTATTTATTGTGATACTTGAGGTAAACCTGAAGGGTGACGACCAATGACGTAAAATCTAGAAATCGTTAGAAGCTCTCGACACTAGCCACCAATATGTTGGTTTTCGATTCTCTCTCTATCAGTTCAAACTGTCTGAAGGGGGAGGATACAAGTGCCTTGAATTAATTTTGCTAGTATACATCTAGACCTGTATCTAGCAATAGCAACTGGAACGAAGGGTACAAACATAAATTACGTGTAATGAAATAGACAAAAGCTGTACTTGTGCAGAGGGGGGAATTGTTTTGAAATTGGAGGAAATTGCCAAGCTTGATAAAACATTCATGGACATTTAGCGTAAGCGGCACGCAAGGAAGCGACATGTGGCCTTAACTACATACAACAATTGTATGTCGTCTCCTTTGGGCATTAAAAGAAAAGTACCAGATTGAATAAGACGCTATTACTACACATATGCTTTCTCCATCAAATTACAGCAAAATGAGATTCCAAAAGGCTCTTGTATAAAATTCCCTTTTGTTGGAAATGTTGATACACAAAGCAGAGAAATTAGATGCTATCTTTGGGCTTTGTGTATTACAGCAAATGTGTACTTTGAGGGAAATAATAAAGACTTGGCAATAATAGTGTTTGGTTGGCTCTCGCTCAGTAAACAAAACGGCTCTTCCGTCTGTCTATTTTCCGTTGTTATGACAATATTCCGCGCCTTGTGTACAAAGAAGCAACGGTGCGGAATATGGAGAAAGTACCATGATAAACAGCAAGGTTCATATATGACGACAACAAATGGACTTTTGATATTATGCGGAAGGTTAACCTTGTAGAATCACAAAGTTGCTACACTTTGGCTTCTGATATTTGCGTTGATGAATCGTGGACTGCGGTTTGTGCATTTGTGCACCTATTTGGTTTTGACGCGGTAAATCTAAAAGCCACAGAGAAACCATAAGCCTGACAAAGGGAATTTTGTGTGTTACAAACCTCTTGGGATTTGCGGTCTACCCGGGAATTATAATACGGGTTCGGCTCAACTGAAAGCCGGGAACCTGGAAAGTATGAGAAGAATAAGGTAATTTCGGTTTGGTGGAATCCAAAATCATTTTCTGACTGACTGACTGACAAGCCTGTACTTTTATGAGGTAACAACAATTTTGAAGACTGTAGCTCTGGAATGAAGCGAGAATTGTAGACCAAGTCGTCAAGACAAACTGGTACAAAAAGCTATTGTGTTTGTAACCCGGGTTTTTGTTTATTGTCTTGGTTCTGGATTCCGGGTAAAAAGTCTTTTCTCGAACACTATGCTTGGCATTGGTGGGAAGAAATATTCCATCAGTCAGTCAATCAGTCTGCCGTGTTACACAATACCATTAGACGCGGGTGGTAAAAATTGACTTTTCTCATGCAACCCAACGCTGTGTATTTTTCGACTTGTATGTGAAAATTTCCAGAGGAAGGGAATGGCTCAGAAATCAATTGTTTCTCCAATTCCCACTGTATTTTGCGGGCAGACAGATGATGATTGGAAATTTCAGCGTAACTTTTTTACTCGATTCTCAGTCAGTGATGATTGCTCCATGTTTTTGGTTCTTTGACAGCTTTTCAATATCAAAGTTTCCATAGTTTTATGTATACAATTTACGAGTATGCGTATTCGGTAAAAATGAATATATAAAGTTTTCAGCGCGTGCTACAGTAGCGGTAAGGACCCTTTTTTGTAGTTTGTCTCTCTCAAGGATTACACAAGCCGAAAAGTTTGTTTACCGGTGCTGTCGTAATGCGCTGTTTACCGTTTTTGTGGAACAGGAAGTGGAAATAATGCGCAAGAGTTTGAATTATACATGAGGTGGCCGAAGAGCCACATTACCGGTCCATTACGTAAGGCCACAGTTTGTTATCATGTCCTTTATATGGAATGGGCTCAAGAAAGTACGGTTGACAGGGAGACAAAAAATATCGATGTGAGTCCATAAAGGTCGGCGGCGGTACAAGCACCGAAAGGTGAAAGAGCAAGTAACGTGGAAGCAAAATAACGAATTGGAAAATGGTCGCCCTTGTTCGTTAACGTATATAGCTAGCGCCGTTAGTCAGCAGGATTTCGATCGTTCGGTGCGTGTCGGTGGGAGGTGTCAAAAGGTTGTAAAAGTGTCTGATAATTTGAGAAAAATAATCACACTAGAAACTCGCCCTCATGTGGGACAATAGAGAATCCATTTGCTTGAATTGTGTCCAGCCTTGTTGGGGAGTTGTTTTTCTTGGAATTTGCCCAGTTAGCATGGTGGAAAGGTGGTCCAATCAGGCTCGCCGAAATTGACTTCCGGTTTCCTCTTTGACTGAGGGTTTACCTTGCTTTGAAGCTGCATCAGTCAAGAGAAATCGCCTTTGAACTTGAACCAACAACAACAGCCTTGCTTCGAAAGGAGGCTCAAAGGCTAACTTAACCTTTATATTATAAAAATCACTGGATTTTTACAAAGAAGGGAAAATAACAGGAACAATTTTCAAGAAAGCTTCTTTACGACAGTTACACGCCTATTCTTGAAAGATCTGACAGGAGTTTTGTTTGGAACAAGAGTTGAATTTGTCAAAGTACGATGATAAAATGGTAATCAAGTCAAAAATATAATGGGCTATTTCTATTTTTTATACATAAAAATAATTCATCGAGAACAAAAACAGGATGCGGTTCATGTAACTCTGCAGAACGCTGTTTCTGTCTGTCAATCAATCAAAGGTGGCGGTGGCGAGCAGGCGGAAGAAACCTCTCGAAAGCCGCTGAATATGCTTGAACATTTTAAATGCGAAACAAGCGCTGAAATAGTAAACCGATCCATCCTTTCTGCTATCGTTGTTGTCGAACCCGAGCTTGACAAGGGTGTCAGATGGCTCTTGTCGATACGATAATATGTGATCTCAGATTCCAGGAAGTTGCAAAACACGACAACCCGGCATATTTATATATAAATCAGCTGTCATTCATCATGGCCGCTCCAGTTTCAGCTACTCTTATCCATCTTTTGTTCCTGTATGTCAATTTCGGTGATGCTCCTGATTCAAAAGAAATTAAAGCAATAACTTGAGTGGCAAAAGAGAAATCAATATGGCGGCTGATAGGGCTTGTAAAAAAAGGCCGATATGTCCTTAAATGGAAATGAGAGCCATTTTGAAACTCGATCAAAGTGTATCGAAGTATATCGAATTATAAAAGAGAGCCAAAAAATTATGCGGCTGTTCCATATTAATGGCGTCGTTTCTTCTACCTACTATGTACGTATTTCTACAAATTGACCTGTGACTTCTGAAACTAAATTTATGTATACCGGAATATTACATGTGTTTATTTGTTTGCCCTCTGCAAACAATTGTAAAAGCCAACCACGTCACTCCTCTCTGGCTTTGCATCCGCAACAAACCCAGAGCTTATCGATTTGGTTTGATCCTATTTCCAGCGAAATACGCTTGGTATCTCCAGCTTGTTCATCCTAACGGGATGATTATCACTGTCTCTCAACTTATCTACGGTAATTTCCTCGTTGAGCCCTGTATTCATACATATATACAATCATATTTGTCATTCTCAGTTTGGTCACCGTCACCACGCTTCACCGCGAAAGCCGCATTTGATCAACTTATGATTTCTCTAGTTCCAACACTTTTCAAACTAATTCGCTTTGGTCAGTCATATGAGCGAGTGCAGTGTGTTAATTAGCTTCTTCTCACTCTTGGACTTTTGGCGTAGGTCGGTGAAAATAACTTGTGTTTTGTAACCATTTTATATACGTCGGTGAAGTTCTTTTGGCGCCGGCCTTCACGCAGAGCCGCAGCTGGTGACCATCGACCAGTTAACCTACACAAACTCTGACTATTATTGTTTTGAGCAACGCAGAACTTGATTGAAGAACAATTGAATTTTTGTCCGAGGCATGTTACCACAGTTGTGGGACGGTTAAGAGGATGTGCCGTAATGTCAGATTGTAGTGGACTTTGAGAATCTTGTTCAGTCAGTCAGTCAGTGGACGGAACTGTATTACGAGCCAAAGACAATGGAATCAATGAGAGGAAGGTGATAAGACATACGGAGAACTTTCCATTTCTCACAAACCGTGTGGGCTATTGGACTCGTTGACCAGTGGAGAAGGACGGCCATGTGTTGCGAGTTATGTTTGTTGCCGTTACGCCTTGAAGATTTTTAATGTACTAGTTTGCAAGTTAATCACTGAGAAATTATATGGTCGCCCTGCTGATACATGTCCGACATACAAATTATGACAATGTTCTCAAGTGTAAATATATGAATCAAAGTATAAATATATATGAACGCTTGTCGTACAGACTGAGAGTTAAAGTGAGAGTTCATTCATGGATTCAGCGCTTCGTGTACTTCCTCAAGTCGCTAAATGCGTGTGTTTCAAAGTTGGGATCTCGAGTCGGTGTCGTTAGTCGCCTATTCTTCTCAGACAAAAGCAACAGCATCGGACTGTTTGCAATGTAATTTAGAATTGTGCAACATGTGCAGCAGCGACTTTGTGCAAAAGTTTGCATTACGTGAGATTCATGTTTAGCAAGGACTTCTGACTACGTGAGTCGACGTGAGAAAAGTGTCAATAAGGAAATCACGGCAAAATCTACAAAAACTTGATCAGTAGTGAGTGCATCGGGGTATAAATTGCCCTGGCTGGGCGATAACGATATCAAATGATTTTTGAAAATGGCAACTATTACATGACGCTATTGCGGCTGAATTTGCAACAACATGATACCAAGTGGACGAAGTCTGAGTTGGAAAATAGCCGATCGTATCATTACAATCCGAAGACGAAGGTAGGTAAATGAAAGAGGAGGTGTTCAAGTAATTAATTGCTCCTTGTTTGTTATTCTAACTGCATCCAAGAGACTAGAATTGAGGAAGGACTTTTTGATAGTCCCATTGTTGCGGGACGAATCTTCATTAATCAATTGGGAAAAGTGCAGCATTAATACGTAATGTAAGGGGACAAGCCTTGGAGGAGAAGAATATAAATTGTTATTCAACAAGAACGTGTGTACGAGTCAGTTTTTGTAAACCGTTACTTTGATGGACGAGTAACAATCGTTAATTCAGCTGCACTTGGTTATATTGTCGGCAGCCGCTGCCGCTTCTCTTTTTCAACCTGCGGTAGAGGCCGGAATAATAACGATGATGGTTCGATAATTGGTAAATTGAATTCTGCCGAGGTTTGAATACAAACTAGCGACAAGGATGCGAGAGAGAGAGAGAGATACAAGAAGGATTCAGGATGAATCGTACGAGAAAGTCGGAAGAAGTTTCGACCGGAAATTCAATGTAATTGATCGGAATCTTGTAGCAGAGTCTTGGCTGTTATACCAGCGCTGGAATTTCATGAAACTTCTTGAGATTCTAGCTAGAAACCACGGGCTAATTGAATGGATCCAAGAGTTCAAAAATAGAGCCAAGCCATTCAGCTCCAAGCCATGTTCAACTTGACTTCCAAAAGCTGACCTTTGCTCCATTAGTTCAGTGCAGTACATGACAGGAAATTGCCTAGCCTTCGTTTGAGAAGCTCAAAGTAAATGGACAAGTAACCAAAAAAGCCCGGTGAAACGGAGAGGAAAATATCCCATTTCTCCCACTCCCGACACCAAATACGAGTCGTATAAAACTTGCGGTTCGGGTAGCGTCTGTCCGTGTAGTTTCCCGGCAAAAGTCTTAACTTTTTATTGCGTATCCTGCTGTGTTTTTTGAAAGGTCGTAAAAGTGAGGGATTTGACGCTTTCATTCAGCCAATTCAGGGCGGTTTACGTAAGGCCTTGTTGTGATGTTTGGTTGGCCCTAATAAAATGCGTGTTTGTTTGTAGCAGCCTTTTTAGGACCAAAGGTGTGAAAAGTTGGGCAACCGTTTCAGGTCCTGGTGCGGTGCAAAATTTTACAGTAGTTTGAATCCAACCAAATATTTACTGTTGGTTGGTGCATTGTTCCCAAATGTTCTGCATAAGAAAAACCTTAAATTAAAATTGCATGAGCATATTCTTCCGCTTCTTGCAAAAATATTGCTGCAGGAGTCTGTATTCAGTCTGCAGTAAAAACTAAAACTATTTCTGGCATGAAAGTAAAATTTTGCAACTTTTTCGCTAATTCCTCTTTTGTCCTAGACAAGAGTTTGCAATCCAACTTTGAATTTTAATTAAGAGCTCAGCCAACCTAGAGAAAAGTACTCGTGCGTCAAAAAATGAGGAACGGTTCCCTGATTCTCAAAAGATTCCAATTTACGTCAGACCCAGTGTCAATATGGCCATAAGTTTAATATTCTGCGACATGTAGAACTTTTGCTTACAGTATACACACGTCAGGATACTGATTTTGGTGCAGATTTTGCCTTGGGCAAGTAACAGCGAAACCACGTTTATGTCCTAATAATAATGCGTTGAGTAGCGACCGGGACATTGCGTCTGATAAAAGAGCAATAAATTCTGATTCGGCACTTTTTAGATTTATGGCCTCGGGAAAAGTGGAGAGAAGAGACAGCAAGTGCCGGGTGAGCGGAAGAACTACATGTACAAAACTTGAATTGTGGAACGGCGTTCCTCACTGTATTTCGATTCCGTGGGACAAAGGACAAAGGCTCGAGTGAAAGCATATACAGAGAAATTTCTTGGAGAGAAACAAAAGGGCAATTTCCCTCGCATGTGTCTTTCTTATTGCAAATAGTTTCGGAGAAATGTGCCAAGTAGATTCGGCAGACGGGAGAAATGTAGCGTGGCGCGTAAAGGGAATTCATGGAACAAGAAGGTGGCAGCAAGTGAAATAGCTGAGACCCCGTGAAATTGTATCTACTGTTGCCTGAATACATTTACCGCCTCATTAATTTCTCTTTGGAAATCCAATAAACGGATACAACGTTAGACAAATAGCAGAAAGCTCATACGCGCTTCATTATGTGAGCAAGAAGAAATAACCTTATAATAATGTCACATTAGCAGCAATTACTCAGACTTGAAAAAACATGCGTAATTTTAACAGACAGTTATATTCCTGCAAGTTACAACAGTATTGAGCAGATTTAAGCACAAAATTGGAGATCTTATTTCAATGTATTTTGTGCCAAATTAAACAAAAATCCCGAATACTCGCGTTCCAATGGCTTTCTTGCCGAAATTAAACGTCAATCCCAAATATACTCTTGTTTCCAAAGCGAAAGCCAGCGTCGCCCAACCCTGAGGACAGTCTCTTGGGCTGAAGTCTTTTTGGGCCAATTTGCCATAATAACGAGCTGTAAGAAAGATACCTGTGCTGTGCAGATATGCGCCAAAGTTGGTCAAAGTTGCTTAAAGTTTTTACGCAAGTTAATAGGGAAATTGCTTGCTCTTGTTTCGGCCACGATAATATTGATAATCGTAAATTATGAGTCCTGCTACAAGTTAAGTTGTTTTGTGTGTAGGATGAGAGGCAGAAAACAAAGGAAAGTTGTGTAATAACAAACAGCTTTGAAGCTACAGGAAACCGTTTGAGCCTCGTTGAGCCGTTTTGTGTCGTCGTTCTTTCGACTACCTTGGCCCATTAGAATGTGACTAAAATTGATTAATTATGAACGGGCAAGAATATGGGCGGTTTATGTAAGTAACTACTATAAGCAGGTCAGTCGACAGCCAGTCTCATAATTTGGTGGACATGGATAGATAAGGCTAATTAGATTGCTCATTATCGATCGTAACAATGTCGATATCAGTTGATATCAAAGAGCAGAAACGTTGGCGTTGACAGCAGCAGTACTTTTTTAAGACTAGCGAAAAACTAGGTTGAGACAACGGCTTCGTTAGTTGAAAGATATATTATGCAACGGCCTTGAGCTGATAAATATGTAGTTGCAATAGAATTCGGTACAACATTTTGTCAAGGCATTATTGCAGCAACGCTAGTGAAAACATTTGGCAACGGTGTCACCGTAAGAGTATTCAAAAACTTTGCTTAAGCGTCAGCGCTAATGGTTCAGGAAAGCAGTCGTGCGTTCGTCGAGTCATCGTTAATATACGCTGGCGTTATAAGCTGAATAAGACTGTTTACTTTTTGAATGCGATCTTAGTTATGGCTCTTCAATGTAATATGCCAATATAAATATAATGCACTTTTCAAATACGTACTCGATGAGAAGTATATATCGTTAAAAATTTAAAACTTGAAGTATCAGCATACACGTGTGTTTTTTGAACATGCAGGATTTGCATTGAACAAATCTTGGGTTTGTTCAGAAGTGTTATGCAATGGCGGTGGTGCAAACTTTGATCTTGACTCACTTATTGGAGTTTGTGGGACCTTAAAAATGCTTCAGATATTGAGCACATAAAAATACAGATATTAAAGCCCGAGATTGTTGAATCATGAACCATATTTGTATATTGGTTAAGTTATTTGGAGCTGGAATTGAAATTTTGGTCTCTAGACCTTTGACGCCTAAAGAAGGCTTATGACAATAGAATTCGCGACTGGGTTTTTCTACACACGTATTGCATTAATATGTGGCCCGTGTTAACATGTTGACCATGATTATATACTTCTCAAAGTCAATTAATATTCTGCAATTACTGCTGTTGTGTATTTTTCAAGGTGCTGTTAAACTACAGGGATCACTTTCACTTGTGCAAAATTCAGGAGGCTCACAATTATGATTATCAGCTTCGTCTGACATTGCATTTTTACAAGACATAAAGTTTCGTATGGTCCATTAAAAACTCAAGATCCACCTGCTTAAAGGAAGACTACAATGGGCTTATATAGCATTGCGGTTTGTGGTTCTTGAAAGAATCCGTCGACAATAACGTAATGCCGAATACATAACAAAGCGCTAAATACTCACTATCAGTAACGACCTTAAAAAAGTTGACTTGAAGCACAGTTACGGCTCTCCCAAAAGCTGACCGCAAATCATTGTAATTGAATTACGCTTTGACAGGAATGAATTGGAAGGTGAGGAGGATGACATGGATGATTCATAAAATAAAAATAGTTTCCAAAAATTACACTGAACATTTTGAAGGGGAGAAGGAGTAAAATGTTCAACGACATAAAATATGACAAGTTCTGTTCTGCCCCATCCCTTCTCCTATGGTGGTATCACCTGTTTGTAAACGTTCGGAATTTTATTTATGACCGGTATGGAGGAAACTTTTTGTCTCCTCCACCCTGGAGAAACCCCATTTGGTCCCACGTTTAAGGGAACATAAAACAGTGGGATACTACATATACTATATACTTGAGCTTCAGCTGCGACTGTAAAATGCGAAAAGTGTGTGCATAAATTTTCCTTTCAAGTACGCCTGTCCAAGAGAATTAGATGGCGGGCGGGTGACGGCCATTAGATTCTGCTGGTGTCCGATTCGATTTTGTCCACCATCTCCTCCTGAAATTGAGTCTCTGGAGACTCATATTTGAAGAGGCGAGGAAAAGTGGGTACTCGTTCCCGGCTTTTTAGCTTGAAGACTGTTTTTGAAGTTACCTGTGAGGTTTTTGGAGCTTCGGAGAAACGGAAATTGGGACAAAACCAGGAGCAAAATAGCTTGCTTGTTACGGTCTACGCTACGGCATAGACAGCAAAACTTTTCGTGACAATGTTGCAAACTGCAAAACAACATTTTGGTAATTGGACGTGGTCGTTATCAACGTCTCCGCAACCAAGCAAAGTTGGTGGATGCGATAACAAAGTTTTTACAAGAGTCAAAGGCACAATAGTTGGAGAAACTCGGAATATATTTTGCTTATGGTGGTCAGTCTGAGGCTGAACTTAAAAAAGAAGAAGCAGGAATTGCGTGTGATTCTCTGTGACTTTTGAGTGAGTGCAAAAGTGATGATGATCAAGCTGAAGATGAGCATACAGGTGATTTCGCCTTGATGATGGAAATGATATCATGATGAGATCGCACAGGTGAGTTTCACATAGCCAGGTTCCTTGATTGCCATCGATATAATTTCGTTCACTGACCTTCCTCCGTATTTTGCTCAATGGCAACTGGCATCGGCTGAAAAAGGTGGTATTTCAGCAAACAAATGTGAGGCTCAACTTGGATGAAAAAGAGGAAACGGTTTGTTGGACGCTACAGTAATTAAATGATATCTTGATTTATGTGTACGAGGCTCCAAGTTAAAAAATGCCCGTCAACAGGGCGTTAGTCATGTAATAATCAAGACATTTCTTTACTGAACTGGGCGAGCAGGCCTACCTTTGATTATGCTAGGAGACGTAATTTACTTTCATCAGAAAAATGCGTTCCTTTCATGGGTGCTATTTTTCTTGATGAAGTTGCTGATGAAGTTGCAACAACAAGAGGGGATTCAAGTTACGTAAAGATAAATGGGGATCAAGTCCAATTGGAGATGATCCGCAGCAGCAGTTCTTTATGGTTAGCTTTAGTTTGCGGCTTAATGGAACTGCTAATAAAAATATATGGCGTAATTTGGTAAAAACAACAGACCTCGTTGCTAGTTATAGAAGAAGAAGACTTTATGAAATTGCGAAAACTTGATGTAACTGACTGAGAGAGGCTACTCTTGAGCTGTTTCAAAGGAAAGCTTGTACTAATGGGGCGTATATATTTTTGCTCAAACGTTTCTCACGCAATCGGAATTTTGTCAAAACGTTCCGGCTCAAAGCTTGTGAAAACACGTACTCGTATATATATATTTATATTTTTGCCAGACATTAAACCGGTGCAAAGTTCACAAGGACAGGTGGATCAGGCAGGGACAAAGATATTTTTAATTTGTCGTTCATTTACCCGTTGGGGAAGGCCATTATTTACCATAGTTTATTAAAAGCAAAATTTTTGCAAGAGGATACGTGTGTCAGAATCTTGAGAATTTTGTGTTTATAGTCGTGAGAAGCTGCAAGTTTTCAAGTGTCAAGACAGTCAAAGCGGAATTTCTCAGAGGACGTTTTTACTTATTTTGTTCAACTTAACTTTGCTTTTATCCAGTCGCTGAAAATATATCTGGAATGAGATTTTGAATGTTTGTGTCGCTGGAACTGAAAAAACGCTTTCAAAACTTGTGAAAAGCTAAGCCGACTCAAATCATCACATTTCAAAAAAGTTTGCTGGTTTCCATCCATGAGAAGTTTGTTTACTTTGGTGTTTACAAGTGTTGCGTATTCCCGAACGTTGGAATTAATTTTATTTTGGTACGAGCCGGTTTCAGGCGGCGGTTTCCGTAATCAGAGAAGCGCAAAGTTAATGGGCAAGTGGAGGGAGATTATGTGGTAATTGTTGCTGTTTTGTGGTGTGATTTATTTCCTGGATTGTGCTTGTGAGCCAAATTACCTCAGGTGTGAACGGAACGAGGAACAGGTAGACTGGGCAAAGTAAAATTAAAAGGAAAAGTTTGAAATTGGGTCCGCAGATACTGGCTGCAAAGTAATATTTCCGGGATTTTTCCAGCTATTTTTGGCATAGATCAAAGGGACTGTACAAGTATCAGAAAGGACGTATATGTGGTTTCATGGTCCGCTGAAGTTGGCGATAGCAGCTTTTGATGCAGCCGATATGTGCTCGAGGTTGGAACCATTGATAGATCAAAGAGATCAAAGACAGGTGGGATAAGATATCTCATGTCAAACGATGGACTAATTTGATTGCTGTATATATCAGATATACAATACATGGCACGAGACTTTGGGAAAAAGTAGGAAATAATAAAATTAAATCTGACATGGCCAAAAGTTATGGGGTCGCAACAAGGGTAGTACCAAGGCTTAAAAAACTCATGTGCAAGTGGATCAAACATATGTGTTGGTCTGTTTACTAATGTCAATTTCTGATTTCCTTATTACAGATGTTCAGCTGTAAAAATGCGTCTAAAATGTATACATTCGTGCATGGTGCTGACGGTGGTAGGTTTGCTGCTCATCTACTCGGCGTTTTTGACAACGCCGTCCTTTGTTGATACCAACAGTATCGATGGTGAGCCGATACTTTGAAGCTGAAAATGCATAAAATAAATTATAAGTTTGACCGAAATTTTCCTCCTCAGGTGACCCTACAACAGGAACCGGAAGTTCCTCTTCCTCAGGAAACGCCGCAGCTTTACTATCAAATATTTCGAGGACATGGTCCAACGCGAGTGGCGCTGAAGCGCCCAAAGCAGTACCTCCTCCAGCGCATCCGCCGATAAGTCCTGGTCCCAACTCGCCTGCGACTGCTGGTAAGCCCGAAACTTCAGAACCAGGTGAAAAAAGAACGGGAGCTTGGAAAATGTTAAACGTTTTTACCTCCTTCCGCAGACACAACCTTCGACCAGAAGGACAAGCGGGACACGAGCGACTCAGGCGCTCTAATGCCCAGTCAACCCATCGAAGGTCCAAACAGTAGAGTATCTACAGCTTCAGGAGCAGGTTCTCCTGGACTCCTTTCTGGCCCTGCAGCAGGTCCGAATTCCTTGGAAACGTACAGTTTCGCCGAAAAGGTGCTGCTGAAGATCCCAGCACATCCCGCCCATCCTCCACCAGCTGGAACTGTGTACACGAGGGATGTTTACGAATCGGGCTTCTCGTACCCGAATTCGGCCGTGTGTCCTGGAGAAGGCGCTGATACAAGACTTTTAATAGTGATAGCTTCTGCACCCAACCATTTTAGTGCTCGAGATGCCATAAGACTCACGTGGGGTCATTTTGCTCAACGACTTGATGTCAACTACGCCTTCATCATAGGTAAAGTCCATTTTAATTTTGTAATCCGAATTCGGTCTACTGAGCACCTGGAGTCTCTCACGCCCCGCTTGAAGGATTATTCAGACGTTGTAACAGCAAGTGCTTTCTGGAGTCCAAATAAACAGCAAGTGGTTTCCTAAATTCCTGATTCCGATGATGGAAAGCTTTGAGATTTATTTTAAGCGGGCTTCTACGGTTGTCCAGAGTCCAGCTTGTGGCTCAAGGAAATAAAGGCAGACTCATCCTGGTCAACTGCTGACAAACTTTTGATATTACGTGGCAAAGTACAGGGAAACTGGTAAATCCCTGAGAAAACTCGCCATCTGTCATGTGTTGGTGGACGTGAGGCGAATTTAGGACTTGTTTCAGAGCTTCTGCTGCAGTCTTTTCAATGTTGGACACTCGACAACAAAACTTGGCCATTCTTGTCTCGTAACTTGTCACGGAACAATTTTGCTTTCTAAACTATGGCCATTATGAGATATTTCTTGGCCTGCACACAATAATTGTGTGCTTACTTGGTCAACTGTAATGTCTGTTGTGCATCAGATTCGCCATGTTCTTGCAAGCTTATCTAAATATACGAGGACTGGTGGTGGCTAACACCTGCGAAATTTTCGCAGCTTGCAAAGCGACTTATTTAATTGCTTTTGTCTTGCAATCTTCCTTCCGTTTAAAATTTCCGTGTGTTTTAACAAAAACATTCAGATTCTGTACCTATCAAACGCGAAGGCTGACTGGTTGGTGTAAATTATGACAAGAAAATATAGCTATTAAAATTATCTGCTGGTATTCAGTAAATGGGACGGATTGATAGCAAAGTGTAAAGTGTCTGACTCGTTTCCGGTTGACTGTGATTTATATTCTTTAGCAAGAATACAGATTTATGTATTTATTAGTGTGTTTGTGCGGTAGGTCTTGTTTCAAGTTACGTAAGAGTTGGGTTTTAAAGCAGCCGTATCAGTAGAATCTAAAAACCCATATCTGACAATAATGAAGCTACAGGTTCGCCGAAGTAGTCGCTGCACCAGGCTGCAAGAGCCATTTGTCTTCGGGAGTCTCTTCCGCATTGGCTTCGATCAAACTTTTGGGTTTTGTTTGCCTGAGTCTCGCAGCTATAATCGATAAACATTACTACCGACCATTACACATTTTGCTAGCTCCCGGCAGGCCATTAAGGTCCTGGAAGTTGGTAATTGGTGTCGAACACTAATGTTGACAAATTGATCGTTTTAGTTCAGGACAGGAGCTTATCAGTCGCCAGAACTTAATTACTTTTATAGCTTTGATTTACCAAGCACTAAACGTTATATCGAATCACGTGACAGGATTCCATCTGCTGTGGCATGTTTCGATGCAATTGTCTTCTCATGACATGGCTCGGTTTCTTAAAATGTCAACAATTAAATTTGTACAACTGCACAGAGCATGTGTTTACTCTCATACAATGTCTTAAGACGCTTGGCCGGTTGTCTGTCAGACTCACAGATTTGATGCAAAAGTTTCACCTACTTGTATACATAGTAAATTACAGCTTGTCACTTGGATTTAAATGCATAGTAAACAGCTTATTAGGGTTTGGCCGAAATGACGTCAAGTACTCAAATACTCAGTATATATATACAAATATAGTTTTCGATCCAGTTTCTCCTCTAGTCGGCTGGCATAACAATAGCTTGTATTTGGCGTTAATTGCACTCTTATTTAAAAGATAGGAACGTGAAACTTGGGGCGAGAAAGGGATTTTGATGAAAGTAGTTTTCAAATTATGTTCAAGTCCTCATGCTTAAAATAAACTATGGTTGGACACTCGAAGCCATTAAAAGTAGACAGTGCATTGTTATATGAAGCGTTGTCGTTGTGCATATACCGCAGCCAGTAATCAATCATTTTTAAGAATAGTTTGTTATGTAAAGGACAGTTAATAGAGGGACAAATACAAAAGTTGTTTCCCATTCGGCAATTCGGTATCATGTGGAAGCGGGAACCGAGTCATAAATCAGTATTATGCACTAGGGATATGATTTACAAACGTGGGTATATTTTTTTTGCGTCTACACTTTTTCGTTTATGGACTTGAAATGATGGGTGTGTGTGATATTTTATAAGTTAAAATTTTACAAGTTTGTACGAAAACAACGTGTGAATATATGAGAACAATCAAGTTGTTTTGGGGCTACCACGTGCTCAGTAGAGTAAGTCCTTGAATAAGGACGTTTGGTTTCGAAATATTGACGCCTTTCAAGATTGTGTCACTAATACCACTTTTTCTCTCGCATTGTTTTCAGGACGTACAGACCAAGAGTCGGTTCTCGACGGAATCGAGACGGAGAAGCATCTGTATGACGACCTGATTGTCGCCAACTTCCAAGATTCCTATGACAACCTGACGCTCAAGACGATGGCAACGATGGAATGGGTGGAGACGTACTGCAAGGAGGCCGATTACGTCCTCAAGACTGATGACGACATGTTTATCAATGTGCCAAATCTGCTCGCTTTCATTGATAAAATTGATGTAAGTTTTGGTGATTTCATCTTGAAAAAAGAAGGATCTCATATAATATATTTAACCATACAATACATATTACATCATCAGAACTGTAAGGGACAAAACTTGTGAAACAACAGTACATATCTTCAAGCCACGGCACGTGTTTACTTTCAAAGAAAGTGAAGAGGAAGTGATGATTCAAACGTAGACGCATTCAGTATATATATATATGGAGATTAAAATGGGATTCTCTCAACATGGTAATATTTGTTGGAAAGTAGCAAAGTTGAAAATGACTTTGAAACTTTTCCGGGAAAAAGTTTATAGAAAACTAGAATAGCAGCTTCTACTCGTTCTGGTTCCCGGAGTTGAAACGATATTGTTTTTCTGGTAATAGCAGGAACCAAGAACTAACACACAACCTACTAGAAGGCTGCATCCTGACTTTGGATTCTAGATTCTAGTTTTTAGATGAGCTTTCTTGTTCTTCTATACAGGATAGCACTTTTGCAGTCTCCTCCGGTAAAATTCTGTCTGTCTATCTATCTGTCGTCGTGGCGCTCTATCGTAATAGAAAGTTAATGTCCCTGGAGACATGCCGTGAGATTGTGAAACGCCGAGCGGCAATTTGGTACTTGAAGTGATTTTTCCAGGAGCTTAGAGGCCGGAACGTTAGAAGCTTCTTCTATGCTTTGGGGCTAGAATTTCACTCGATTTCAAAGTACCGCCACGGTTACCACCACCGATGATAACCTTTGATACCAGGGGAGGTCGTTACCGAAGAATTTGTCCAGGAACAAGAGATTATATCTGTATATATAGAGGCTCCTATAATTGATATTGTATGCATGAGCATGCATGATGAGGATCCCCGTTCCTTTTTGATAACATTACAAGCTCTGATGGCTAATAATATTCTGATATGAATTCGTGATCTTGCTCTTTATGGATGATTATATACAGCCGGTGGAGCCATGGTAAAGTTGTGATATTAACTCTGGCAATTTATATTCAAAGCCAAAGCGGAAGTGAATGTGGAATCGGTGTATTCACCTTCCTGGTTGCTACCGTCGAAGTTTATATCATCGATGTGACGAAGACCTGTGGTTGCATATACTCAATGTTTTTTTTATATAAACTTAACCAGGGAATTTTATATTTTTTACAGGAAGACGATCGACAAGAGCCGAAACTGTATGGCCGCCTGGCCCGCAAATGGAAGCCAGTTCGAAGCAAAAAGTCCAAGTACTACATCTCATTTCACCAGTACAAGAAGACTGTATACCCCGACTTCACTACGGGACCTGCTTATCTATTCAGTGCTCGTCTGGCCCGTCACCTCTTCGAAAAAGGTATGCAGGGAGAAGAAGACGCCTCAAGGAAAAAAGGAAAAAGATTTATTGAAATGACATGTGAATGCATCCAGTACGAGTGTATATATCCAGAAAAATCTTGTGTCGTCTCCATAGCCTTTCCTCGAATTCTCCAAAAGCAAGTGCAAGTCTTGCAGCCTCTTTTGTCAAGCTCCCATGGGACAGAATGCAGTTTGTCCAGCTGCAAGAGATCAGCAGGATGAAATATTATTGTTTATGCAATCAAAAAGGCTGGAGAAAGTTGTTTGTTTACACTTGGCTCGAGACTGGGAGACTCAATCTGACATGTACATAAGCTTTAGTCTCACGCTTTTGGGTTATGTAAACTTGGAGCTTCAAGTATGACAAAGTAGACAAAGAGCGTTGCTGGAAGCGTAGATTCATCCATGTTTCAAATCCTTTTAAGGGACTGTGTGGGCGAAAGATTAGGGGAAAATGTGTAGTACAAAGTACGAAGCAGTTAATGAGAAAAAGTAATAATTTTGGTCTCGTTTTTGTCCACAGGTATGGAAAAGACTTATCTGAAGCTTGAAGACGTGTACACGACGGGAATCGTGGCTCAAGAGCTCAAGATCAAGAGGATGAATATCGCCGATTTCGCAAACAAGAAGATCAATATACACAAGACAAATTATTGCGCTCTAAGTAAACTAATCAGTTTGCACATGGTTGCGTACCATGAGCAATTTGAACTGTGGAAGAAAATGCTTGACGGAAGAACCAAATGTAAAGTCATTTATGCTCCTAGCAAGTCTGCAAGTAACAGTCCCAGTGCTCCAAACCCTAGTAATAGTAATAATAGTAATAATAATAGTATTAATAATGTTAATAGTCGTAGCGTAGCTACTAGTAAGGTTAAGAGTAGCGATAGCCTAAAGAAAGTCAATGCTGAAAGTAGCGGGAACGTCCCGGAAACACCTGTAATTAAGTTAGGGCCCACGACCAACTCGGCAAAAAAGAAATGATTGTCTCCAAAATTTAAGCTCTGTTTTCAATTTCGAGTAGCTCATTACTATACAATCAATTGCAAGTAATAATAATAATATGTGTCGTCCCATAGGATTTCAAAGTCAGTGCCTATCTATCATGATGATGGATATCAAAATGTACAGCTGAAATGAACGGCTAAATGTGAGTTGATTTAAATCAAGTTTGAGTATTTTTGCCCAAGTATTTATACGTTGTACACATACACACTTACACGCTCGCGTTTTTAATCATATGTACTGAAGAGCTAAAACTAAACCGGTTAAAAGAGAGTCCATGTCGCTGTTTGTATGTGCCACTAGAATTTAATGTTAACTAACAAGTTTTAAAGGCACCCAGTGGGGCTGCTAGCCATATTTTAGATGTAGTATTGTTTTTGGACTTGAAAAGCGCTTACACAACGATGTATTTTTCAGAATGATTGCCTTTGAGGTTGAACGAGGTTTTTGTTAAGTTACGTTACGTTTTTTGTCAAAAGAGCTCTGTGTTTTAAGACGTGTAATGTCCTTGTAAAAACTATACTGTGTGTCATATACGAACTAGCAAGTAAGGAAACTTGAGAGTCAGTCCATTTTTGTGAGTCCATTTTTTACTGAGTGTATTTCGATGTAAGTGAGAAAACTATACTGAATGATTAAAGTGAATATTGAAATTAAAAATCCGTTTGTAATTTGTACGTTAATTTATTGCGGTTTTGAATGTGGTAGGTATAGTAGGTAATAACGTTTCACGTGATTAAATGACAAACATCTTAGCACGATTACTAGACAACAGGGTTAACTTGATCTAACGACTAAAAGTGCACCATTCATTATCGGAAAATAGTTGAGCTGAATGAAAAATATAACATTATCATTACATACAGGTATTTCAGAATCGAATACTTGGTTTTGTAATATACATATAGTAGCGTAATGCACCTGTCATACTGCATGTGTTAGGGCAGGGGGAACATGATTCGAAAGACATGCCGATCGACAATTTATCTGTACAGTTTTAAAGGCAACACACATGTACAAGACAAATAATTAAAGTCTAGAAGAAGAAGGAAACATTTAATCCGAATAGTCCATCGTTTTGATGAATTCTACAGCTGAGCAAAATTGTGTCCACCAGTACATGTCCTCTCCACCAGTGGCTTTATGCCCATAAAAACTGTTGACGTACTCAATCGTCGAAAGTAGAGCTGATGGGTTGACCTATTAAAAAATTTTACTAATGAAGGTTAATAAAAACATCGGGGAGTAGTACTGTAGTGAGTGGTAATTGATGTACCTTGATGATGACAAAAACCAGAACTGGGACCACATCGTCAGCTGAAACTGTCTTGTCTGACGAACCTAATAGACTAACTATCAGTGATGCAGCCCGGCTGACGCAACGAAGTTTATCTCCTGGGGTCTTGTAAGCGGCCAGCATACGCAGTTCTCGCTGAGCTGGAGGCCATGGACATTCTGCCAAGTGTGACTTTGGAATTCTCAGGTCCCGATGTGAAGGACTTATTATAGACTCCAATCGGCTTATGTGCTCTCTCAATACACTGCAACAATAAACATGATAATAAATTTAACGAATGATCACCACCGGTTAGTTTTTCCCGGATGGCTATGTTACCTGTCTCTGTGAAGATCTGCTTCACCGTTCGGATACAGTGCATTCAAATAAATTCTGGATACGATAGTTTGTTCCAGCGCTGATGTTGCCACAGCTTGCTGCCATTCCGTTAATTCTATAAATTGGGGACAAAAGAGTTACACATGAGACCACAAACAAATACAATCCTACATCCTGTAAAAACGTACCTTTGTTGCCAATAAACTGATTCAGCAGTGCATCGAGAAACATTTCCAAAGCTTCGATCTTCTCATCAGCAACGTTAGTAATTTTGAAGTTTTTCTTAAACTCGAGAATCATGTCCTCCTGTTTTGACTCTTCTAACCAAAGGCGGATACATTCTTTGATCAAATAGTTCGAGTATGTGTCGCCTTCGTGCTTCGCACGAACTATTGCTTTTTCCAGGTGCGATACGATAGTCAGTAATCTCTGCTTCGACTTCATCAAGTACGACATGTATTCCATTCTCTTGCGGTAGTCATCCCGAAGTAAACGAATCACTTTACGGCATCTGCATAAATAATTTACATTGATCCATGTGCTTTCCCCGCAAAATCTGATAACATTGTTCTTCTTACCCGTCCAGCCCTAATTGTTTTACGGCTCTAATTGCTTCTTGTAACTGAGCAGCAGTATTTTGATCCGCCAATGAAATTGCGCTTGCTACTTCCACTCTTAGAATGTTGATGAGCGCCGAGTCTATTGGCAATCCTTCGCAGGCCTATAAAAACAAATTCGAATTTACTCCGATTGGCTAATATATAGCTCCGAAAAATTCTCCCACTTGAACTACATACCTGCAATTGATGCAAATCACAGTTGGAAATAACATTCCGCAGTTTCCTTCTAGCTTCTTGTATAACTTCTGCCCTGGTTATTTTTACAGACTCTTTCCGGCTGACATTCATCGGTGGGGCATTTCCAAGGGCAAAATTGACAAATTTTGGGGATGAATGACTGGCATCTCTACCTGCTGCAACTGAGCTGTCGTTCGATTCCGTAAGGCTTGGTTTTCGCCTATACTTGGCCAATATATCGTCAGATGATTCTGCAGGCACTGTAATGGTGAATTTAGTTCACTGTTCGGCATTATCAATAACATATTCAAAGATTCACGCACCTTGCCCTCCGGAATTGACGTCTTCAGATTGGCTTTTTCGCAGCTTTGGCACCTGCAGGGATGATGCATAATCTCCAGAGGCGGATGATCTGTCCCACTCTGTACCATCAAGCCTTGATGGACCTGGTTTTCTACCTCTACCTCGAAAGGGTAGCTTCAGGATTCTGTTCATTAGTCCTTTCGCTTTGCCATTTTCTTCATCCCATACCTTGAATGAATTACAAAAAGATGTTTTTCACTAATTCTTCTTTCTAAGAAATACGAACATAAGCAACGACTTACCCGATCTCCTCGCTCGGCAGACTTGTCGAAAGTGATACTTTTTGATGACGATCGGCTACTAGTGGAGGTCGTAGGAACCCTTGTAGCTCGTGATAATGATGATGGTCCAGGTACTTCAACTGCAAGATAGTTCCATTTTGCACTGGGCGGCACTAATGCTTTACAATTTACGATTTGCTTACCAGGAATCAACGGGCCCGAAGGAGCTTCTCGCGAGATACGCATTGCAGGTACTTCGACATCCATTACACTGGGATTCGGGTCATGCTCGGGAGCGGAAACTACATTTCCATGGATGGAACTCACATTAATTCCAATAATATCCATTGAGGAATGAGGCATGAGATCGAGAAGAAGATCCTGATCAGGACGTAAGTATGAACCGCCACCAGATACTACCAGAGAGATAGCCAACAACAGTAAAGTGAAAGTTTCCGATACTGAGAACATTTAGCTACAACGACTACTATCAATACTACGCACCCGCAAGTAAAGACTTTAGCTACTTGAAGATTTATAAAACACTGGCTAGAAGCGTGAATAAGGAAAAGTTAGTAATGATGTACCTGAACTTCTTGGAGTGTCGTAAGCGATTTCTTCCAGCCCGTCAGATCTCCCAGTGTCATCAGATCTTGCGACACTAGACGTGTCATCGTTATCGAAATCGTTCATCCGCTCGATGTCGTTTGCAGCTACTTCCGTGCTCCAAGCTTCAGACATGGTGTCCATGTTCTGCATTGCATCGAGCAAGCTTGAGTTGCTAGTTATAGCATTCAGCTGAACCGGTGGCGTTGGTGGTGCTGATTGAGATCCAAGGTTAGGAATCGCAGAGTTCTGCAACGGTATTAGAGGTGCCGGAAGGTTAAAAGCTTCTCGGAGCTGGTCTCCACCCATCTCACTATCGCTGGCGAGAACGTCAGTACTCCACGTGTCGCTCACTAATGACACAGAGTCAGCGCCTCCTCCCCCGAGTTTTCTTATTTCAAACTTGCAAAATTTATCTTCGATTTCGGAACGCGCTTGTTTTGCTGCTACAGTATTCGTTGGGCGGGCACTAATATTCAGGTTGTTCAAATTCGGGGGATGAATTGCAGAAGCTGCGGGTGCACCAGCCCGAACATTCCCTGCAACAGCGTCTGCTTCATTGTTGACTTCCATGTTGTTGCCAATATTCGCAGCACCATCCATGCGGTCATCATCGTCGTCATCGTCATCA
The DNA here is from genome assembly GCA_034698345.1 of Sphaeridia pumilis. NCBI lineage: Eukaryota > Metazoa > Arthropoda > Collembola > Symphypleona > Sminthurididae > Sphaeridia > Sphaeridia pumilis. The sequence goes on from JAQGBJ010000073.1 coordinate 61,060, forward strand.
TCATCTTCTTCTTGGGGTGTATTCCGACCAGACACATTTGGTGTACCACGGCCAGAGACATTGGCAGAGAGCATATCGGATAAGTTGTCATTAGCATCTTCAAGTTCAATCGAGGATGAAACACTATGGGTAGAAGCTGCTTCTGAAACTGCTTCCAGGTTATCCGCCGTACCACTTAATTTCACCACCTTTCCATCTCTGTAGTTGCAATGTAGAAAGACATGGTTCTCGAAGTCCCAATCCACCTTGCCAACGCTTGCATCATCGGTAGATAACGAGAAGCGAGTACGCTTTTCGCCTGACGTGTGAGCGTCATTCGTGTCTTCCTCATCGAGGTCCATGGTTCCGACAGAATCTGCGTCTCCAGTTGAAACCTTGGAACTAGATGTTAGAATTTCCGATTCCGGTAAAAGTCCTACATATTCCATGCCTTCGTGATTTAGTGTGAATTCCACGACTGCAACCGATTCACTGGAACTGTCCACAGTTGTTGCATTGGTGCTGCCCGTAGCTGTTCTTGTTGACTCTCCTCCTGAATAAGCACAACAGCGCAATTGAACTTTACACATCTATAACTCACGAACTTTAATTTAATGTTTCTGAAAATGGTGTACCTCTTCGTAGTTGCAAAGCCCTCTTACCCGTGGCAATGAGATTACTGGCACTGTGAATAGGACTACTGGTTGAAGAAATATGAGAAGTTAGGTTGTTCAAATTTGCAGGTACTGATGAAGCATTAGCGCTCGTGTTATGGGTGTGCCTAACCGATTCATAGTATTCGTTCACGACTGATACCAGTCGAACAAGTTCTGGGAATATTTCTAATTCCGTCAGTTTTCCATTTCGTTCAAGCATGCAAAGACATTCTTTGAGCCACAGAAATAAAGGCTGAAGCAAGTTTTCAGGAATGAGGATCTTTTTTCGGTTCAGTACCGACAGTGACTCTTCGGAATCGGATGGCGTGCTTTCCATCCCTAATACATGGTCCAACACAGAACTCAAAGACTCCTGAAACCGTAAGAAACAACATATTAGTTGTATTACTTCACAACAGGTTTCCAGTTCGAAAAATACATGTCTTACTGTATCAAAATACGAGATGAACTCCGTCATTCTCGGATCTGTCCCTTCGATTCTATGCAACGCCAAGGCCTGGAGTATCGTAGCGATCTGTGCCGATCAAACAAGGATTATATTAATTAAAGTTCCATGATTTTCTGATTCTATTACGCTAATCGGACAACGAACCTGTGACAGAACATGTCTCGCTTCATTTCCAACAGGCGCATCTGAAACTCCAAATGGCTCTGGGTTGGTCACAGCCGGACAGATGAACAAAGCCCAGATCATGTCAGTGCATATTAAGTTTACTTCCTTTTCTGAATAGGCACCCTTGAGTTGTGTGTGAATTGACTTGATAAGCCATGCCAAACCTGTAAGTAAAAGTTCATTAGAAAACGCCGTCAAGGAAACTGCACATCCATGCTTAAAACTACTTAAACTACCTTTTGGAAACGCGTGAATGTGATCCAAGATACTCTCCACAAACAACTTCGTGAGCTTAGCAATCGTTTCAGTCCTCGCAAGAGCAGCAATGTCACCATTAGTGCTACTAGTCCTACCACCAATCGATCCAGCAACATCCATCGGACTCGTCGGCGTCATTCCAGACCCAACAATTAGGAGATCCTGAGAGGCTAACAGCGTTGTAACTGGTTGATGCAAGGCACCGATAAGGAAAAGACGGGAAGACGGAATGGTTTCGGACACAAGGCGATACATAGTGCTAAACGCCGATGACTCTCTCAGACTTTTCCTAGGGCTATCAGATCCTTTGAGCTACAAAAAAAGAAATCCCTTACATGAAATATTCACATCTTATTATCTCTCGCTCCCCCAACGACAGAAACTATTTACCTGGTATCCAGCCACACTGCTCAATAACTTTAACAATAAGACTCCATCACTTGGCAGCGGTCCGCTAATTCCGCCTACAATTCCAAAACACAGATGACTTAAACATATCCTCTACATGCATTCAATCATCGAAATGCTTCAAACTTACCATATACATCTAATACAGCTTGTATTATCTCTCCAAATGACGCTCCAGCTAATCTCAAAAACTGTGACTTTTGTTTCTCGAACGTAGATACACACAATCCGACAACTTCCGGATGGCTTCTGAGCAACGTTAACAGGTCGACAAAGTTCTGAAGTCTTTTGTGCGGAATCAGCTTACTAGCTTCTATGATTTCCAGATTCTCATTCAGGTCATTTTCTCCTTCGACCGGTGGTAGAACAAAGGGGCGTCGAAACGGCGATGCTACTGCACCTCTTGACAAGTTTTCCAGCGTTAAGCGGTTTTGACCAGTCAGCCATGTTTGATGAAAGAGTCCTGTGGCTAGCAGCTCGACCTGACCCAAAAACATTTTTAATTCATCACATCCTTTGAAATCATGGAAATCTCAAATTAAAACCTCTCAATACTTGACTCACCCTCCTGTTCAACCCTTCAATCTCTTTACGTTCATTTGCCACAAACAATTTCTCGTGTTTCAACCTTTTGGCAAGGTCGACCAAATCAACTTGAGACACTGGCATGGTTGCAGCTAACAATATATACTAGATGAAACCCAACTTTTCCACCATCGACTCTTCGGTTTCCAAGAAGCTTCACGTTTCACAAACCGCAATTATGAATATCCGTGATTCAGCAGCCTTGTACTTTGATGACAGTCGTCAGATTTCCAATACTTCAGCGTCTACTTTAACATCCGATGATCGCTTCCAGTAAAATGGTATGACTATGACTCTTTTTCAGAGAGGAAATTATCAAATTGATTATTTTGGTTCTGCCTTAGGGTAAAATCGCCCTGGAACGGAAAACTTCTCAACACTCGTGATGATAAAAAGCGACCGTCCTAAATCCTTCAACACTTTAAACGTGGGGCAAATTCCAGTGCCCTTGCAAAATTAACTTCACATTTTAATTAATTAAAACAACTTTGTATTCGTACTAGCAAAACTACTTTCGCAAATGTAGTTGCAAAAGCCTTTGCACACAAACCACAACACAACTGCATTCTCTCTCGATCAAGATGTCACAAATTCGTATGCATTATAATACCCATTTTCAGATTTGATAGCCCGTCCTTTTGCTGCATCTATATGCACATATACAAGAGCTGCTCAAATCATGTAAGGAATAGTGCAAGAAACAAGTTGTCCGAGACCCAGGATTTTACGGGCAAGAATCGACAGTGGAAAAATGCATGCCAAAAACTCGCCCGAGTTTTGACAGTTTTCGGCAAAAAAAGCTTGCGAACATGTTCAGACCCGTGAAATAATCTTCGAACTGGATGAATTAATCTGTAAAGCTGTACAGCCCGACCCAACCTGTGCCATTTCCAGCATCCCTATGCATAATGTAAGTGTGAAAAACAAGTTTTTAAACCTGCACTCAATGACGATTACCGGATTAAACTTAAAGTGTCTTAATCTTAGAATCTTAGGACATAAGACGAATTGTTTTCGAAGTTCGCTAGCCGGCTCAAGGCTGCTTTGAGAGGCTGCTCACAGTGAGAAAGAGTTGTGAGCAATAACAAATGAGCTAGCAGCAGCACGCCGTCACTTGCACATGGTTATTTGCTCCGCATCTTGTCTTGTCATTATACTGTGAGCGCGCAAAGCCTATGAACGGGTTAAATTTCCTTGTTGTTTAATCAGGTAAATTGTGGTGTTTTTCATTAATTTTCGAAATCAATCACATATGGTATAGTTGCAAAAATTTTATTTCATAGAATAGAAGTAAAATTAATATTTTTCGTTGTGGTTTCAGGGGTATTCAAGACAGTTTCCATTGTTGATTTTGGGTTATGAGGCTGAAATCAGGGAACGAAAAAGCCCAACTCTGTGAGCTACGAAGGGAGTGCGAGAGGCGCCCAACTACGAAGGGGGAAACCGGGTGAGTTGAAGAATTTGAACTCGATGGTTCGTGCGAATCATATTAAAGGGGTGTACATACTTAAGGGTTGAAACTCGATGGGAGGCAGTGAAATTTTGAATTTGACGCGGTCTTTACGGAGAATGTTTTTGTGTTGGAGCCGTGAAGCCGAGGGATAATATAAGTTTTGTTTTTAAAAGGAAAGTGATGTAATTTTGAATCCGATTGGTATTTCATTAGGTTTAATTTTGTAATTTTTAGGCGTTTGACAGTGAAACGGGATAGAGAGTCGATGTGTAACTTTCCGGTGATAGTGACTTGAAGGAGCCGATAAAATGAGCGCGACAAGCGGTGGAAAGATATGCCAACTTTGTGGAGAAGGGTTCCAGTTGACGGTGGTGTTAAACCAGCATATGAAGGTGAGCATTAAGGACTGATTTTTCCATGAATGTATACTGACTTTACGTAGATCTACATATATTAATCACGATTTTGTTGCAGGTGGCCCATGTTGAGAACGGAGATTACGATTGTGGATTCTGTTCCTGTGTGTTTTCTGATGAGCAGCGGCTGCAGGCTCATCAGTCTGAGAAACATGGATATGTTGCTGGGTCCGAACCAACGGCTGCAGCGGCTCCCGAACGAGAAACCAGCAGATGGCTTAAGTGTCGGTTTTGCCACATGGAATTCTCCAACTCTGGCATGCTTAAATCTCACGAAAAGGTATGAGCTAAAGGATGAATGTCACCGAGCAACAAATCATGCTGTGAATTCCTGTCTGAAGTTTCTGTGATAAATGACTTCCGTTTGCTTCGGTTTTTATAGAGTAAGCATGGAGATGAGCTTGACAGTTCAGAAGCTTCAGAGGAGGAGGACGAGGAAGACGAACATGAAGAAATCCAGGACGACGAGGACCGGAATAATTGTGCTAGTGCTAGTCAAGAGTACAACCGGAAGCAAGTTGACAAGTTGCTAAAAATGTCACAGGCTACTTTGAATACGTGTGTAGCCTATGACACAAATCTCACGACTGGAAAACTTTGTTCTGCACTGATATCTCATGCTCGAGCGGTTCGTGGAGAAGGAAGATCGCGTTCGAATTCTGGCAGCAGTGATTTATCGTCCCACAAACCACTGTCCAGGATGAACGGTCAAGTTTCCAGTGCCTCTAGTAGTAAAGGATCTTCGGTAGCTAAAAACAGCGGCGTCCGTCCTCAGGAGAAACTATCAAATTCAAATATGGCAGACACCTTCGAGACATCACTAGATTCTTTCAACGGGCAGCGTTACATGGACAGAGTGAATGTTGTTACAGGGAAACAAAATGATGTGGAAAAGATTGCCGTTAACGAGGAACAAAATAGAAGCAGTGGGCAAAGCGATTCAGAAAACCAAAGAAGAAGTGCTGTCCAAAATGGTGAAGTCGAAGATACCTACACCGTCGGACAAACCCATGTTACTGGACAGGAAGCAGTGGAAAATGAATTGACAGGATGTAATCGAAGGAAGTCTGACTATTTTGACAAGCAACCGAAGGATAGGCCGCGAAATCAGGTATCACTGCCGGAGTTGTCCTTTGAAACACATGTTCCAAGCTTCATGGATGCTCTACCAGCTGATGACGACGAATATTTCACGTGTAATCTGTGCGGTGCTGATTATGCTACTCAGCAGACGCTTGAAAATCATAAAAGGGTAAGATTCAAGATTTGATGATCAGTTGATTGGAATTTTTACGAAAAGTTTTTTGCACAATCTTATTTTTAGAGCAATCATGTAGAAGGTGGCAGGTTTCCTTGTAACCACTGTAGTTGTGTCTTCGCGACGAGATCTGAATTGGTTGTCCACGGGAGCACACATGATGACCAAATGATGACTGCAGAAGAGAGTGAAACAGCGGACGTTTCTCAATCCGAGGAAGCAAATACCTCAATGGCTGTTCTGGAATGCGAATTGTGCGGCCAGAGTTTTTTAGACGATCTGGATCTTGCCCTTCACAAAATCGTAAGTTGCTAGTTAATCAATTTTGAAATCGGCTGTTGTAAATGTATAAAGTGGTTCTGTTTCTATTCTCCAGCGAAATCATGTGCAGGATGGATATCCTTGTTCAAGTTGTAGCTGCTCCTTTATCACAGTCAATGACATGCAAGTCCACGAAGAAATGTTCCACGCTGCTGACGCTAGTTTCAACAATTCATTCGCGCCTATGATAACTCAAGTCACATCCTTGCCTTCCATATCAAGTACCTATTGTGACAAGTGCGGAATAGACTTTAACAGCGAATCTGCTGCGAAAATACATCAAAAGGTCAGTGAGCCACAACTTTGCCTGTGTCACAAATTGTTCCTCATTCTGAATTATCTTGCAGAACTCACATGTTGTTGGAGGGTATGAATGCCAGTATTGTCCATGTTCCTACGGATCCTTGAATGGACTGAACATTCATGTGAACAGGAAGCACAAAGAACAGGTTGGAAACAACTATGGTCAAGTTCCTCAGGATTTCCACAGGGCTGTTGCAACACCCACTCTCGCTTGTGAACTTTGCGAATCCGTGTTCTCCAGCAAACATGATCTAACAAAACATAGAAAGGTATTTTGATGAATCTATTGTGCCCTGCCCCAACTTTTTAGGCTTTTCTAAACCTCACAAACGAATATTTGCGTTTCAGGAGCGTCATTTTGTTGCTAATATAGAGTTACATACTTGTAACCAGTGTTCTAAGAATTTCAGTTCGGAAGAGACGTTAAATAGTCATATCCTGGCGATACATCTGAACACCTCTATGGAAAATTTCGGTAAGTTCAATTGTTTGCTGAATCATGGTCAAATGAGGTTTAAACCACAACGAGAACGTGTTTGTATCAACCTAAGGTGTCCGGGTTCTGCAAAAGAATAGTAACACATCTGTACTCTGTGATCTTTGTGGATTTGGGTTTTCTTCGGAGGCAGGTGTGAAAGCTCACAAATCGGTAAGTTTTCACTTGTGTTTTGGTGCGCCAATGATTTTTTAAATCCTAATTGTCCTTGTTTTATTGGTTTAAAGCGAAGTCACATGACTTTTGGTACCCGTTGCCCTCTCTGTTGTTGTTGCTTCCAGTCACAGAGTGGGGTTAAATCTCATATGGCGATGTTTCATAAGGGGGCTCCAGTGCCTACACACTTCGTCACTACTACCTCTCAATCTACTCAAGTTCCTCAAAGTGGAAAAGTTCGCCAACCTCTAGAGAGACAGAAACCACCTTTAATAGTCATAGAAGTAAGAAAATCATAATTTCTGTTGAATTTTGTCATGGTCAGGCATGTTTATAATTGATGATTATGTTTCTTAGGATGGAACGGACGATGCCGATGCCGATACCACTATTTTCAAGTGTGTCGAATGTGACTGGGTTCTGTCGGATGCGACTGACCTCCAGAATCATAGAATCCAGTTTCACGGCTTCAAGCCTCTGGTAGCTTCAATAGTTGAATCTTCCAAAAAAGGGATCGATGCAGAAACTGCCGATGAAAATGTTTTGAAATGCCTCGTCTGTGACCTGGAATTTAGCAGAGCTTCTGAAGCCGAGTCTCATCGAAAGGTAATCTAAAACATTTTTGAGCGTGTGAGGAAAACTGTTAACACAGGATCTTCATTTCTATTTCTAGAGAAATCACGTTTCTGGTGGTCAATTCCCATGCAAGTTGTGCAAATGCGTATTCGATAACGGAGGATCTTTACACGCACATGAGGTAACTAAACATAAGTCCGAAGTGGCTTCCCCGACTGCCGAGAGCAAAACTGGAGCACCTGTAACATGTGTGTGTAGTCTATGCGGAAAGATTTTCCCCAAACGGGCAGAACTAAATTATCATAAAAGTGTAAGTTGAATTATTTATCATATTCTGTTTGCATTTCGACGGGAATTGTTCACGGCAACTGCTATTGTTTACAGAAAGCACATAAAAGGACAGGTCTACCGTGTCAGCATTGTACTTGTGTTTTCGGAACTAGAGTTGAGTATGATGCACATCAAGCACAAGCTCACAGAAATAAAAAAGTGGAAATGAAGAAGAGAAGAGGGGCTCCCAACAAGAAAGATATTAGCCGATATGTCTGCCAGTATCCGAACTGTGACTTCCGTGCAAAAATTCAAAACGGATTGAGTACTCATATTCAGGTGGAAATTGAAATCTTTTGATGCCCATTTAGACATTCGAATTTATGGTTTACTTACTCCAGCTCATTTTTTGTAGAATGTCCACTCGCAAGGAAGACGTGTTTCGGAAGATGCATATGAATGTACTACTTGCTCTAAAGCTTTTCGAACGAAGCAAGCTCTCGTTGCTCACCGGTCTAGCCAACATGAAAACGAAAACAATATTGTTCAAATTGCTGTGAAACACCCAGTGACCACTTCAGGAGGGAAATTTGTGTGCCATTTTTGCAGCATTCAATTCGCTCGCAATAAGGCCTTTGTGAATCATGTCTCCGTAAGTTCTGTCATATAAGGACAAATCAGTTCGTATCTAGATTTGAGTGACGTATCATATGCATTTGGCTTTTAGATGTGTCATGAAAACGACCAGATGACTTGTAAAGACTGTGATCCACATAAGGCGTTCCAGAATTTGCGCGATTTCAATCGTCATCGGGGTCATATACACGGTGATCATGTGACTTCAGCTCCAGGTCAAGAGCTGGAAGAGACCAGCGATTACATAAACCCTGTTATAAGTTCGTGTGTCAGTCTTCAACAAGCTTATGTGAAACCAGTTCAGCCCAGATGCGAACTTTGCAATCGAGTTTTCTTCCACAGACGAAGTTTATGGTCTCATAGACAGGTATGTATCGTTATCGCGCTGACTGCGTCAGGAGTGTGTATTTCTGATGAGGTTTTTATGGTTTGCATTGCAGAGAAGTCACGTGGTTGGAGGTGACTATGGTTGTGAAAAATGCAATTGTGGATTCCAAAAACAAAGAAGCTTAGCAACACATACCTTGATATACCACGGCAAGTACATAGACTCGGATCTCAAGAAACGAGAAGAAATTCCAGGAGAATGTGATTTGTGTGGAGAAACATTTACTTATGCGGCACGTCTTGAAATTCACTCCAGGGTAAGATAAACTAATTGAAAGATAAACTGTACGAAGTTAACTTTGATTCTGGCCGGTTTCTCAATCACACTGTTGGCTTATGCAGAAAGCTCATAAGCCTGATGGAGAGTATCAATGCCCGGATTGCTGCTGCAGATTCGAAAGAAGGACTGAAATGAACCTCCATCGCGTCAAAAGACATGGACTTCTGTTACCTGAAAGGAAAGAAGAAAAAGCTCCATTGAAGGTTTTGCAACCGCCAAGAAAATCTGCTAGGCGACTCATGCTAACGATGGATACAGCGCTTCCGAGGCCTTCGTCACCTCTTTCGTTTGGTGGTGACGATATGGAAGTGTCCATGCCTTCTCCTGAGGGATCACCTGCTTCTCCAACTGAAAATTTCACGGATTTGCAGACTGTGGTTGAGAATGTTGAAGGTACTAATCCGAAAATGCAAACTACAGCCATTCGGGATCATGCTTGCAAAGAATGTACCATGAAATTTTCGGAGCTAAAACTGCTGATCACCCATCAAAAGGTAAAATAAGTGAAACGTCAAAATCGGCCATTTTGTTTTATATCGGCAGACTGGTAATTGGCGTTTTGCCAACATTAACGTTGTAGATGAGGCACAATTACGAAGAAAGGCGTTGTTCGATCTGCCAGATGAGCTTCGTTAGTATGATGGTGTTGATCGACCATATTGAAGCGAAGCATGCGAAAGAAAAATCAACCTTGTCTTTGAGCAAGCCTGGAGGCAAATTGAACCTTACATGTCCAAAGTGTGGCGTAACATTTGGTAGCAAAACCAGTCTGGACATGCACAGAAAAGTAATTACTCCACATGTAAAATTCATCTTTGAAGGTGTATTTGCTAATGTCTTTGTTTGCATTCGTAGAAAGCTCATGTGCCAAACGGCAGGTTTCCTTGTGAACGTTGTACCTGTGTATTTGCTGCTGAGACGGAATTGGTTAACCACATGCACTCTCATAACTTGAGAAATAAAACGTCCTCAGTATCTGATCATCTTATCAATACCGAGGTTCTTGTGAGTGCCAAATTAGTATGTCTAAAATTGCCATTGACAATCAACCAAAGTTTAAATAAATTTCGTTCATAGGGGCAAACAATTTCGGAGGAAGTGAGGGCTGCCGCCAAAGTAGGCATCTCCTCGGAAGATACTGGTTCCATTGTAAGTAGCGCACCTGTTACGAGGAATTCAGATCAATTTTTTCTGATTCGTTTCGATTGAATTTAGGTGGCACCGGTTGATGGAGAATCCAAACGAGGCCGAGGAAGTGCACGAAAAGATTATTCGAGTTTCTTTGACAACCCACCGCCACTAGTCAATTTGAACCCAGTCGCAAAAAAGAGCACATCGAAGCCTGCTGGATCAGCACTCTCCAGCTCGGGGGACCACGACATTCTAGGGATGGCATTTTCAGCAGCAATGAACGACGAGATACCAGTGACGTCAAAGATCACGGCGAACGCGCCAACCTGTTCTACATGCGGTAAATCTAGCTTTCCCAGCGTCACTGCGTTGAGAAGACATGAGCTGGAATGCAAAAGTCAGCAACAAACCAAAGGAGGTTTTACGATCAAGAAACTTACTGCGACGCGATGCCGATTTTGCAAAAAGGTGTTCACTTTGAAAGTCAGTTACAATGATCACATGAAGGTAAGAAGTTCGTTGATGCGGATGCCAGGAAATATATAAAATGCAATTTTCACTGACACTACTTGTTGCAGAAAAAGCACGGAATAACTGTTGCGGATTCAGCTGAGCCAAATAAAATTGCAGAAATTGATTTGGAAGACGACGTTCAGACTGGCACTGTAGAAACGCCAAGAACAGCTCCGTATCGGAAACCAATGCCTAAATCTGTAGCTGAGCGGAAAAGCAAGCTGAAGAACAATATCGGGCAAGATGGATCGTTATCAAGCCCATTAGAGTTAGTAATTGTAGCGTAATAGCGAGTTCATGTCAAGCTCATGAGCTGTATTCAACTTGTATGCAATTTTTTAGTGCCTCATCGCCAGTGGTGTCTGCTCCTCCAACACCACCGCCACCACCTCCTCCACCGAAGACTAAATGGAAGTGCAGCAAATGTAAAACGCTTTTCAAGAAAAAATGGAAGTGGACTGTTCACTGCTATGTAAGAAACTTCATATGTATAGCTAATTTTGGATGTGAAACCTTGAGGCAAATTTGTTTTTATGAAGGTATCTCATGGTCGGGACGCCAATGGCAGCCTCAAGTGCGATAAATGTCCGGCGACATTTAGCTTGAAGTTGGGACATTACGTACATGCAAAGTTCGCTCACAGAGATAAGCCTAGAAAACTGAATAAGATGAAGAGAAAGAAAAATGCCAAACGCAAGACACCGGCAAAAATTCCGAAACTTGACAATTTAATACTTGTCCCGTCCGAGAATCCAAACGAAACGATCATAGAGTTTATTCTACCGGAGGTGGGAGGTGACGCAAAGAATCCAGTCAACACAAGCCAAGGGACGGCAGAAATAATCGACGATTCTGTTGTCTCCGCTGGGGAAACCTTAAGTGATACTCCTCTGGCACTGGCAGAATCAGCCTTAGCTTTCCCTCCTGCAACCGAAACACATGTCCAGGCTGCTGGTGGCGACAATAAAGAAGCAGCAGAATTCGCATCATCAGTGATGCCGACTGATTCCATCGGTGTCGACAAGTCACCTCAAAAAGCAACTGATCCTAAAAATAGCCAACATTCAGAGCCGGAAGAGCCAGTATCAACAGTTTCCAGCACTACCGAGGTATTAGCTGAAGAAGCAACTGCTGTAACCACAGAAAAAGTCACTGTTACCGCGATACCAAGTGGGACCAGTAATGATGTACAAACTCCTCAGGGCGCAATTCAGGATAGTGAAATTACCAGTACACCTTCAGTCACGGAAAAACTAGCTGTAGTTATCCCACAGCCAGTGCTAGTCCAGAACAAGGTCAAAAAAGTAGCTAAGAAGGAGCAGAACAAAGAAACAAAAAAGAAGACAAAGAAGCTGAACAGGACGAAGAAAGAACCTCAAGTGCCCGAAAAAGGTTTCTTTTCGACATCGAGCTTGAAGTAAGCCATACATTTTTAAGTGCATATGTACAGTTTGTTGAGCAACATTTAACGAGGGTGTTATTACAGGAAGCGTGAAAAACTTATAAATTGGGAGGAAAAGATGCATCCATGCAAAGTTTGTGCCATGAAATTTCGACGGACGAAACATCTCTACCGCCATGAACGAGTAAGACTATTTTTGACAACTTACGGTAGAGAAATGTTTAGGTAATTGCAAAATTTTAATTTACAGATCAATCATCCAGGAACGCCTGAGTTCCTGTGTATCCAGTGTCCCTCCATGACGTCTCTTTCAAAAGAACTGGACCACCACGAAGAAATCTACCATTCGGATTATCCAAACTTGAAAGAAGTATTAGAAGCCATGACACAGAAGCGTGGTGTCAAGAGAAAGGTGGCCAGCTCAGATATACCTGCCAAGCCGAAGAAGCCGAAAAAAGAGAGCTACTTGGATATTGATAGTTTACTTGCTAGTTTTACGATGCC